>JBAMIG010000010.1:14496157-14506863 GCA_037177335.1 Kiunga ballochi | reverse complement strand
TATATAACAATATGTAGCAATATGTAACAATATGTTAAAATATATTGCAATATGTAACAATATGTTGAAATAGGTAGAAATATGTAACTATATGTAGCAATATATAGCAATATGTAGCAATATGTAACAATATGTAGCAATATGTAGCAATATGTAACAATATGTTGAATTAGGTAGCAATATGTAACTATATGTAGCAATATATAGCAATTTGTTGCAATATGTTGCAATATGTAACAATATGTAACAATATGTTGAAATAGGTAGCAATATGTAACTATATGTAGCAATATATAGCAATATGTAGCAATATGTAACAATATGTAGCAATATGTAGCAATATGTAACAATATGTTGAAATAGGTAGCAATATGTAACAATATGTAGCAATATATTGCAATATGTAGCAATATGTAACAATATGTAACAATATGTAGCAATATATAGCAATTTGTTGCAATATGTTGCTATATGTAACAATAGTTTGCAATATGTTGCAATGCCCCTTTTGAATATGGATACTCTCTGTAATGTCAGATTCAAACTACCAAGCTGCGTTAGTGAGCAATTATGGCTGCCTGATTTGTTTCTTTTCATGTGGAGAGAAGAGCATTGGTATTATCACGAGGCAGCAGTGTGTGGAAAATGGGAGGGCAGCAATCTTGCCAGTGTTTTCTATCCTCTCACACACACTGCTTGACATTCTGTCACAGCCTGATGAAAACAATCGGACAGAATGAGAACTGTGCATGCATCATTTGGGCACGGCAGTACATGCTGCAGCATGCACTCAAAAATTCATAGCACACATAATGCCGAACAGTTTCACATCGACTGGCAGGTATGCACAAACTAACACACGTGCACACACTGCAAGGAGGCATTGGGCTTTGTCGGCACAAACTTCTGCACTTTAGCGCAATATACGGTACGCTAGTTCATCTTTATATCCAAGACTAATGGGAACGTTACATTTCATCCCATAAAAATTTCATTAAGTTAAAAAAAATCCATGTTGAAACAAACATTTGTACATTGTTTTCTTTAACATAGATATAAGGTTATATACCCTTATCTACGTTCTATATATCCTGTTTACTGATAAATAATAAAAATCCCAATAAGATCACTAAGTGTGTTTTCCTCGCTGGTAACCAAAAGAAAAACTGTCATCTGAACACAATATTGCTGTTAAGGTCATAGCAGGTGGAGGTCACGCTCCATTGTCTCCGTCTGCCGTTGATTGGGACGTTCTATCTTCACCAAAGGTTTTTCTTCTACAGAGATTAGAGTTTTTATCAAAGTCATATATCTTCCAACACTGTAAAACGTCCTTCCACATCTCCAGCTTGGGCTTGGTGAGAGTAACGTTCGGAAAATGACCGTGAGCAACAATTTGTCAAGCTGTGCAGGCGGGTGTGCTCAATTTAGTTTCCCTTTCTCTACAGTAGCAGAATTACAGTTGAGTGTTCGCTGACCTAATGCAATAGAGGCTCCATACAGACAGAGTAATGTGATTTCCTAGGCTTTTATTCTGTGTCTGTGGCTGGATAGAGAGAGGCCCTGCAGAGATGGCGTCTATTTGGGCTGGCTATCTGAAAGAGACACTCAGAGCGGGACATCGAGGGACATAATGTTTGTGATGGTCTACAGGGGGAAGGGCGTGGGAGAGAGAAAAGGACCTGCCAGGGTCAAGTGGTCTAATGATTTTTACAGTGAAGCATGGTTATGTCTCTGATGACTTTGGGAGAGTTCTGACTTTATTTTGCTGTAGCTTATCTCAGGTTGGATGAGATGAGTTTGCCTGAGCGGCATGGGTCAAGATGTCCGGAACAGGGTGTGATCATGTGACATCATAATGTTGGATATACATTTCCTTCTGTTCACATTATATATATATATATATATATATATATATATATATATATTCATGGATGTTCTTTATTAAAACAATGGACCTACAGTATTCCCCTTATTGACCTGTTTAAGACCAATACAAAACATATTAAAAACATTGGAAACCAGAATGCACAGAAAAATTATATCTAAAAGAAAAAAGGGACTGTTTAGAGTGCATTAATATTTTTACAGAGTTTAATACAAATCATCTTTTCTCTGTAAAAGGTTGGGTTTTATAACCTGTGATTCTGTTAATTCAAGGACGAGACAATTAAATGTGGACACCATCAAACGATGTAATCAGATGGAGAGGAAATCAGCGTGACGGGGTATTTTGTAATGTCTCGGTAGGTGTGTTGTGGTGATTGAGCATCATCAATCATGGAGGCTGAAGACTTCATCAGTTTAACTTCCAGAGGCTTATGCAATGTATTTAGATGTCAAAGAAAAACTATATTAACTCCTGAAACAAGTTAGTAGCATCACTATAAAGACTAACTAAAAAAAATCTGCTGCTGTGAATTAAGTGCTTTTAGAGGTGTGAAAATAAGACTTAATTCTCTGTGACAGACAAAAAACACCGTCGTGGTTTTGTGCAATTCCTTATTTTATGGCCCACTTGTACAATTAGAGACGCCTGGGATACATATCTGTCCTCTCATTTAATCAAACTGATTAGGTAGTCCTGATAAAACCATGTCAAAGTTTAAAATCAGAAGTCAGATTGGAATCAGGAACAAGAAAAAAAAACTTTTATTCTGAAGGATCTTTTCAGATGCAAACAGCTTTGCTAAACTCTTCCTGCTCTTGGTCTCCTTTAACGCCTGGATCTTAGATACCTTTTGCACGTTGAAACCTTCTGTTGGTCGGATCGTTTCTCGTTTTTTGGGGATGCTATTGGACGGGCCCTGCTTGCTTATATATGTTCACTCAACTCTGACTTCAAATCTGAAAGAACTTGAGTGTTCATCCGTTTCCTTATTGTTGGTAAATGAGGTAATAACGTGTTATATGAACAGATAAGGACAAAGGCGGCAGTGGCAGGAAGTTACTAAATTAGAAATAAATCAAATGCAAATGGAGAGATGGTGAAAATCTCTGTGATGGACTGGGGACTTGTCCATGGTGTCGCCTCTCCCCTGCTAATGGCTGCAATGCGCTCCAGGTTAACACACTAAAACACTAACCTGAAAAGCATTTTGCCTATAAAAAGAGACTTAATAACAACACATATATGACATTAATATATGACAACAGTGAGGAAGGTAATTAAAGCCCCCCTTCATATATGCGCTCCTTTCATTAATGTGTATGTAACAGTTTGCTTTGAGTGGAATCCTTTATATTGTGTTATTCAGGCTCTTAGTGGCGGTTAGTGCAAGCTACTGTCTTTACTCTGAGCTCTCTCAGCTATGTTAAAGGTAATAACTTCCCCCGCTATGCAAAGCAGTACAGATACAGTATGATGTCTGTGTGACAGGACAGGTAAAGTCCTCCTCAGTGCAATGACAGGTTGGGATTATCACACCTGCAAAGTTAGAAGCTATTCAGTTTTTATATTTCAGAAAAACTAAAATATCATTTAATTATTTAGAAAAGTTTTTACTATTCATAAGCTTTATTTTACAAAGCAAACTGGAGGCTAATATAAATATGGATGGCAACAAGACATGGTACAGACCTCTAATTCTGTGAAATGATCACCAAATGCAGTGATTAATAGTGTTTGCTGGACATATTTAAGTCGCGTTGCAGCTCTCCTGTGACTCATGTGTCTGATTGAGGCTGTGAAAACTACCAACATAAACAGCATCTATTTCTAAAGGACTATAGGGTGTTTATTTCGTATTAATGTAGCCATTAATGTTCAGTGATTGTAGAGGGCAAGAGCAAGAATTTAATCAAAATATAGTAATTAAAATATTGATTTGTACTGAAGTGTAAATTAATGAAATTTATGACCGTTGCTTAGTGTGCACAGAGACTGTTTTTGTAAATGATTATAAAAGCTAAAATAAACTTAGCACCAGGAGTATTTATTTGAAATGCATCCTTTAGTTACAGGTGAGTTTCTTTGCCCTGCCAGATAATCTGTTGCAGGCTGAGATCACGGCTCTACTCTCAATCAGCTTCACCCTCAAGGCACCGTGACATCCTCACTCCCTCTTATAAGCAAGACCATAAACAACCATGTCTGCATCAATATTCCCGTATCAATCCTCCTGACTGTGCTACACAGCAGACATTAGGTTTTGCTAATCACTAGCAGCTGACATCTTTATGCTCTGTGTCTTTAAAGAGCTCTTCAGTCCTCTACTGTATGTCACATGTAATAAGTTCATTACTGAGGTATAGCATGGATCTGTGTGCATCTTTATGTTTCCATGGAGATTACATTGTGTTTATGTACTTTATAGAATAAATGTAGCAGCCCTGTGCTAGCTAAGATTAGCTTTATATGCTAATGAAACTTATACGGTTGAATCAAATGTTAAAGTTGAGCCTGGATGAAATTGTTTTCCTTTTAATTCTCATACAGTCTTGCTTATATAATTTCTCTGATGCAGTTTTAATAAATAATTCTCCTTATTTAAGGCAAATCTGAGAAAGTGAGGCAAAAATAGAAACTGCTTGGATATTCTAACAGTGACATCAGAAATGAGTTTTTTCTGCCTTCTTCTTTCACAAATACACTAATTATACACTGACAGTGAAAATAGCAAGTTATAAACAAAATCTTTCTTTTCTTTAGACATTGGTTAAACTTAGTGCATTGTTATATTGATCCTTTTGTGTGGTTGAATGACCTCTCTAACATTAACAAATGATTCATTTTCTCTTGAAATGAGCAGAATCTTCATTGCTGTTTATTCTCGCTATGCTTTTGCTCTCACTGCCCCATTTTACCACATCATCACATTTGATTCCTCACAGCAAAATGAAGCGATTGAATCTTTTTACTCGGCTTAAAGACGTGACGGCTAAAAAGAAGCAGAGTAGAAAATGATGCATCTGGTTTCTGTCAAACGGGATGATGGGAACCGTGGTGCTGTGTTGTGTCTGGAACGTACGAGTGTGTTGAACCCTGTGACAGGACTTCCTGAGCTTTTTAACCGTAGCAACACAACATCCACTTCTTTCTATTTGCATCCTTTTATTTGTGACCTGTCTTTGTGGCGTCTTCGTGTTATTTTTCTGTTTTATTTAGCTTTGGAGGCTTTCCTTGCATGAGCTCCCAGGCAATAAGGTCAGTGGCCACTGGAGACTGTGGAGTCTGCTGTTGATGAAAGAAGCAGCGTGATAAATGAGCGTAATCTCACTGTTTCACATTCACAAACATTTTACTCAGAGGTGGTGAGAATAGGAAGCCTTTCGCTGCACAGGGTGTTTATTATAAATATACATTTACATCATTTCTACTTCACTCTGGCTATTTATATACCCTATCCTGTACATGTATGTACATCATTTACTGTGTTGCTAGTCTTACAAAAGGCCATGCAATATCTACAGTACAGCATATGATATAACCATGAAACCTACTTTTATTATCAATAAATAGTAATAAATTATCCACCTTCTAATTTTGTACATTCTATTGCACATATTACTTTACATGACTGCTTTGGATTAACATGTTCCCTTATTCATCATGACCTGATGTCCCTTTTAGCTGCTTTAAAGCCATGGACTGCATCCCATAAAGGGATTTTGAGTGGTGTAAAGATTTAATGAATAGTCTTTACCTTTAGTAAATAGCAGTTTATAGAGCTGCCAGCTTGATCAATCAGGAAAGCATTATCTACTCAGATGGGGGAAATAAAGAGCCTTTTTTTTGCCATCTAAAATAACAAACCTAGAGTTTTTCACATTGTTTCAGCAAAATCAGTGAATATTGTGTTGTTTGCCCTGCATCATGATGCATCTATATGCACGACATCTGCCCGATGCATCCTTTCACCAATCAGCTGGGACCATCAGGAGTATTGTCAAAGTTGCTGGATTTAATACATGGCATTAGTTTTTACAGTTATTTAAAAGATTGTGAGTGTTTGTGCTTTTCCAGGATTTTCAATCTTTCTTGTAACTGGAGCCCTCAACCTGAACTGGTGTCCTCTCGAGTCCCAGCTGAACATCTTGCAGACATAAAAGATGCAGAGCAACACTGCTGTTGTTCAAATGAGGACAAAAAACAGCTAAACAAACAAAGACCTGCTGCAAAAGCTACACTGTTCAACATGTAAGCCCTATCCACTGTCAAATACAGCATTTAGTTTAAGTTTTCAGTCCCAGGCTGAGCAACAAAGAGGCTCCCAATTAGAATAACGTCCATGTGAGAGTGCCCTAAACTGCTATTTACTGCAGGTAAACCACTGAGTGTTCATATAAAATTCCACACAAACCGATAAAAAAAGACAAAATAAAAACAAATATCCTTTTAGATTAATAAGAGTCTCCTTTACTCCACATCCTCTGTGGACAGATGTTTCAAAGCGGCATCTTTGTCCTCAAATGTCACCTTTTTGTTCCTCTTTGGGTCGATCCATGAGTTGTGAATGACAGCGTTATTAGGAGTAGGATCTGCTTCAATGATTGACACCACTCGCTTCTTCATCTTGCTTTTTAAGACTTTCTGGAACTTTTGCCTTGTGAAAGCATAAAGAAGAGGATGAAAGATTGTGGTCCCATAAGCCATTACAAGGAAGCCCAGTCTCAACTTCACCATTAGATCACTGGGACCCACACTCAGGATAACCGTGTTGAGGACTGTGATGGGCGTCCAACACAGCAAGAAGGTGGACACAATCAGGAGGGACATTCTGAAAACCCTTTTTTGCCGCTCCCGCCTCTCTCTGTGGCGTTTGACGGCCCTGCGTAGGGCAATGATGACAGAAACAGATGTACGCATGCCCAGCGTGGGATTGCGGCTGCTGCTGCTCTGAGATCCATCTGTTGCTTCTTGCTGTGTCGTCATGGTTGTCATGGACAAACGCTTTTTCCTGCGAGCCTTTTTCTTCTGTGATGTGTGGAAACGTGTGCCGATGCGGATGTTGAGCGCCTGCAGGATCTTTGAGTAGGTGATGAGCATCACAATTGCAGTAAAGAAGAAAATGGGGATCTGAGCAAGCAAGTGGTAATAGAGACCCAGTTCAGTGTAATACTGGTTGATATGCACCACATTTTCCACCACTGTCTGATTCAGTTCAGCATGGCCTTTAGCAAAGAAGCCCACTTCTATGAAGGGTACAAAGAAGCTAACAAAGGATAGCACCCAAATTGTAGCCAGTAGTGCCAGAGCACGGCCCATGGTCAGCACTCGGTTTGCTGGTTTTACTGAAATATCATAGCGATCGAGCGTGATAGCAAGCACGTTAGCAGCAGTAGCAACACTAGCAAAAGAGACGCAAGCTTCGTGGAAGCAGCAGACGAGGGCGGTGTCTCCTTCCAGGGACAGCAGCACCACCACAATAGTGAGGGGGATGCAGCACACACAAACTAGCACATCCAACACGTGGAGGTTCATCGTGACAATATTACTAACGGAGCTAATCAGGTTGGACTTCATACAGTAGAGAGCCAGCACAGTGAGGTTGGAGCTCAGGCCCAGCAGGATCTCTAGCATGAGAAAGCCTGTGAGGGAGACCTGAAAGCTAACGGGGTAGGAATACGGGCTGGGGGTCGCCGGACTCACTGTGCGGCTGATGGGCTCGCTGTTGTCTGTAACTGTGACGTTGCTCATGATGGCTTCTTTTTCTGGGCTGGGAAGGATAAGCATTATCCTGTGTGTGAGGAGGAGAGAGAGAGAGTTTATGAAGAAGAAAAAGAAAAGAAAGTTTTGTGTTTGTGCATCTCGAGAAGTCTTTCTAATTTTTTTCTCAGAAATAATGTCAAAGTTATTAAGTTAATCTGTGAGCAAACAGTATTCACTTAAAAGAGTACGCCATTTTTCATGCCACCTTCTACGTTTTAGATATAACCGTTTAAATTTAATGGTATTTTCTGCATATATTATGGTTATTAATTTTATGGAGCCACTTTTACAACAGAGATTTGGGGAAAAATAATGATTTATAATCAGGTGAAAAGTCAGTCATAGACTTCCAAATCTCTGAAAACACGTTAAAATGCTTTATATTTATTCAGAAGCATTTAAAGTGGAGCAAAAAACAAAAATGGGGTTTCAGAATGATAATCATTCACAAACACAAGCACTAGTGTAGAAACTGCAACCACTGCTTGGCTACTTTCTCATATTTGTGTTATAAATGGCTTTTTGTAAAATATATTTACCCAGAACTATCTGAATAGCAGGGCTGTGTAATCAGGACATTGAGTCCCTGTTAGATCCACAGAGACGACCATCCCATCCAAACATAGCCAGCAGAATAGTGTTTCCGCTCCAGCAGAGCCCCCCAGCGTGGCTTTTTCTTTAACTCTTCGTCTCTCTCAGGGAGGCCGGCATCCACAAAAGCACCTCGCTGTCTCGTCAAACCTGACAGCTTTTTTCTCTTGACCTCAGTGGAAAGAAAGCGGGGGAATTGTCCACCTGTTAGAAAATATACACAGATAACGTCTAATGATGACTTCTCAGATCTGGTGTGGTAACAGCAGGAGTGCTGAGAGATGATCGGAACAGGGATGAGAAGTTCGAGGCACCTCCTGTTTATAATGTCATGATATTCCCAGGGAGGAGAAACAGAGCCGAGAGAGAAAACAAAGGAACACTGAATGTTTTCCCTGCACAGGACTCTCACTGCGCACAACGCAATCCCAATCCGTGGCTTTTGTTTCTTTCTCTGACACAGTGAGAATACTATAAAGAAGAAAAAGTCATTAAATCCATTAGTGTGTACTCCAACAGGAAGCCGTCAGCACAGCACCGTAATGTCCACAATGTGTTAGTGTGAGGTCAGTGTGTCCGGACAGCGTCCCGGCCCATGTTTCCTCAGGAGCACTAACAGAACAGGCCTTCGCTCCCAGCCTTTCTCACCGGTGTCTGCACGCCCGGCTCCAGCCGCCATTGGCTCGTCGATGGAGCACAGCTCCTCAGTTTGTCCCCCAACATGTTTTTATCTAAATCACTTGGATTTTGAGCGTGACTTTTGCAATCACCTGTATGTGCATGGACACTGATTCAGCAGTTTATGGGAAGGTCATCATCATGTGGACATCACTTCATGAACCTGTTTCTCTTAGATTAACAAAGAGATCCCAGCAAGTGGTAAGACTTTAAGAAGCAGAGGCTCCAAATCATCTGAATGTCCTCCAGTCCCACATCTTTGGTTTAGAGGGACCTAAAGAGACAGAGACAGAGAGTCGGTAACAGAGGGAGAGAAAGCAGAAGGAGAGGGAAATGAGGGGATGCAAAAATAAACATTTTCTCTGCAGAGAGGCGATGAGGAAACTCTCATTAACATAGCAACAAGTCTCTAATGTGCCTGACACATTTTACATCTCTGCTATTGTATGAAAAGTAACACTAATAAAAGCAGCAATTACTTTAAATCTCATCCGCCGGTTTTCAGAATTAGGATTTGCTCATCTCGTTTCTAAATTAATAAATAAATAAGCAAAGGAAAATGCTGATATATTGTTTGCCCAGCCCCAGTGTTGAGGAAAGGGATCATGTCATTTTTTTAACAGGAACAACTCCTGTAATCCTCCTGTTTCCTTGTCATTAAGACATTGTTTGTGGCTCTACATGCGATCCGTGGAGAAACAGCACAGTCACTCTTCATACCGTTTCAGGGAACGACCTCTTTACTGAACTTTATCGTGCAAAAAATGTCAACTGAAATGGACAATGAGCTACTATGCCTCTTTTTCAGGACAGGCAGAGGAAGAGACAAGTTAGAATAACACACTAAACATTACACTTAAGTTTCTTGATCTATAGAGTCAAAGAGTTTGGCATGTGCAGGGGAGCATGAATGTGCACAGAATTAAGCGACATCCAAATGCAAAGACAAATAATGAAAAGCGTGTAGACACAGTATATTAATCTGTAAATATGTTTTAATCAATATATTTGCAGATAAAAGTCTTAATAATGCATTAAAACTAGATTCTAATGGGAAATATTGTAAACGGTAATCTGAACTGAGCAAGCGTGATGCAAAGCACGCTGTTTTTAGCATTCAGCTATAAATCAAACCAATAAGTATTGAGTAGCCATCAAAACACAGCAGATCTCACCATGCAGAGTAAACACAGATGCTCCGAGCTGCTCCATTCACCACACCGTGCCCTCTTCTTCCAGCTCTGCAACAATCTGACGCTGATGCATCCCAGAGTAATCCAACAACTACAATTGAATTTTCATTCAAACCAGAGTCCCTCTATCCTGTCTACCACTCAGAAGAGCCGATCCAAAAAGAGCGGTCCGGTCGGAGAAGCATGTGGATTACTTATTTCCTCTTTATAATCCTTTCCTCTGTTTAAGATAAACTGTTGAGTGAATGCTCCTCATTTTAACTCTCCCTGCAAAACTGTGTGGATAGAGTGCAAACCATCACACTCCTGCTGTCTCTCTCTCCCGCTCTGCTGTCCTCTGCCTCTCTCTCTCTCTTGTTCCCTATCTCGCTCTCTTACTGCAGAGGTTTGCAGTGCTCCCCCAGTCCTGATTGGTCTGCAGTAATAGGCTTAACCATTTCCTCTCCAGCCAGGGAACATGTTTCCTTTTGCTCTTCCTCTGTCCTCTCTTCCCCATCTGTGACAGTAAGAGGCTGAAGTGATTCAGGGAGAGAAAATCTCTCACTATGCTCATGATCAGGAACTTCAGATATTATTGTGTTGAATGCTATATA
>JBAMIG010000010.1:14475687-14487643 GCA_037177335.1 Kiunga ballochi | reverse complement strand
GGACTGGTAATGCTCTGTAACTGGGACCTGAATACAGTGTGTGTGTGTGTGTGTGTGTGTGTGTGTGTGTGTGTGTGAAGTAGGGAGGGAGAGAGGGAAGGACGGAGGAAGGAATGAAGGAAGGACAAAAGGAAGGAAGGAAGGAAATAATTTTATGCCCCTGAAAACTGGAAATATGGATCAATGAAAAGCTTTTTTTCAAAGTTCAGAATTAATTTACTAAGAAAACCTCAAATTAAAACTGGTTTCCTTCAAAGAACTGGTTTCTATCTGAGAAAGCAGATGGAGATCTTCTACAAGCAGGTGGTCTCCACTTTAAAGAGCCTCAGCTGAGCGAATCCTTCTGTTCCCTTTTATTTCCAATGCAAAATGTCTCCCTCACTGCATCCTTTATAGACGCTGATGATGGACGGACTTTCTATTAAATAGCTGATTTTGTTTCCCTTTTAAAAGAGATGTGAAAAATAATGTGAGATCAGTAAAAATAATAAAGCTTATTTTCATATGATAAGTTAAACCATGTGAAATGAGCATTTCTTGAGATCCTACCTGTAGCTTTGAGAACATGACTGAAATTAGGTGGTTTTGAATTGATCAGAATCTGGCGGTGAGACGAGCTCATGTTATTTTTATACCTTCCCAGAAATAATTCCTCTGAAATTTTCTCATGTCTTTGTTTTTCTATTAAAATGATAAAAACCTTGATATAAACTGGGCCCATTTTCAGGTTTCATGCAGTAACATGTTGCACATGCTGTGTAAGCATGGAGGTAAGTCTGTGCGCTCATTGGCCCACATTAAGAACAGAGGAATTTAAAAGCTGCCTGAATTGTGATCTCACTGCTATTTATATACAACAGCACTGGCTTGTAAAGATGTTTAAGTCGGGCCACAGCTGAAATCCAACTTAAACCCATTTGTGCAAACGAGTGGGATCCAGACACGCTGGTTGTAACGCAACACAAGGAGCTACTTATCTCGCTATGCTCAAAGCAGTTGTATCTGATAAGCATCTATTAAAATGAGTTGTTCTCTCAGTCATTGTTAACATTACACTGCAAACCCACACAAAACACCAGGATTTGTTCACTTTCAGTGCATTACATCAGAACACGATTAGCTCATGAGGATGTGCAACCTCCATCTTTTAACAAGCACTTTTACCATAGAAGTGAAACAAGTAAGGAATTCCTGCTGTTTCATTGTGGCATCCCTGACTCTGACAGCCGTCTCATTTTAAATTAAATCTGGGGGGGGGACAAATCTTTTCCTTCCTATCTTCTATTTCACATTTGATTTTCTGGGCCATCCTGTGTCTTTGAATACCTCTCCTCCTCACCTTTCCGGCTAGCAGCTTAGGATAATTAGCCAGTACTAGCCTTGGTCTTATGCTTGTCCCTGGTTACTCATCAGCAATGCTGTTCCTTTCTCCACTTCACCACTAATGGCTGCCATGACTCTGACAGCAAAGACAGGTCTATCTTCCACAGCTGAGGTTTGCCTCTGGCTAAGGTGGCACAGAGATCAGCACCTTTGTCTTTCTGGCTGTCATGCTAGCATCCCCAGCTGCTCCTCTGACTTAACACTCCCTTCCCCTTCTACACATGTAAACATGTTGTAGCCATTCTTAAAATATACATTTTTCAAGTTGTATTTAGGGAGAAGGCAAACCTTTTTCCAGAGCTTTCAGTGTCCCAGACAGGAGAAACTAATGAAATTGAAATCAGAAAACAAAACTTATCCCAGAAGGAGAAGCTTAAAACAGTGACACACAGCGGGAAAAGGAAGTAGGTAAAAAAAGATGCTGATCTGAAAATGAAAACTAATAATGTGGACATATTTATAGTATTTACAGGCTGTTTTAAATTCAGTGCAGCTTTATGGAGTTTGATAGCCGCAGGAAGAAATGATTCCTTGTGACGTTCCCAGTGAGGAGGAATGAGTCTGGCCGTGTTGCTGAGGTTTTCCACCATGCTCAGAATACCTTTCTTAGCTCGGACACCTTTCACCTCTCTGATACGACCCTCAGAAATTCCAGATCCTATGATGGGATTGGTCTCAAGGATAAATGTGTTGAATCTGTTGGTGTCAGTCATGTTTAGTTAGCTGCCCTAGCTCCTAGCAGCATAAAGAAAAGCACTGATCCCACAGACCCATAACACATCCCAAACATCCTGCATCTTTTTAACTGCACAACCAAACAAAGCAGCAAACTGACAGCACAATGCAGAGGTTGCTGGGATCCCCTACATGAGTTAGAGATGTCATGGAGGGAACAACGTTAGCAATACAGTTTCTGCCACAGCCTCTATGCTACTTTTATAAGCTCCTCTTTCTGAGTACTATAAAGGGGATGTTTGTAGCAAAGGGAGTTCTTTTTCCATTCATACATAATTTATCTTGCCTTTATGTAATATATTTACTATTTAAAGTATTCGGTCTTTAGAAAATATGTGGATGCATGAGAGGTGTGGGCCTTCCTGTGGGGGCTTTGGGCTAACAGCAACAGGCTGCCATTGCTAGTCTTCTAAGAAATAGCCACAATACATTCCCACAATCAGTGTTCCTCTTTGCTTCAGACCTAGCAGCTGACTTATTTGCTGCTTTCTAACTTGTGCATCCTGTTTCATGTGCTTAATTTCACTCTGTGATCAAACTCCTCCATCCACTGCATAACAGGAAATTATGCAGGACTTCATTCAAAAGTAGGAAGAACTAAGAATATCATTAGAACGGCATTTAGATGTCTTCTAATTATTTTCCATTAAGATATACATGCTTTCAGTGTGAATTAGTCTTGCTGTCAGCAGAGAGGAAGCTGGTGCTCCCTGGCTTTTACTCATCTCTACAGAATATGAAATGATCACACTCCTCCTTGGAAGGACTGCAACTAGAGGGGTTTGGAAGTTGAAACAGGTGGATAAAACAACAGTGAAATGTTGCATGAAATTAGTGGGAGAAAGCAAATTAGGGGCAAATAAAGTGCTGAGAAGCAACAATATTGTGTAAGGTGTAATCAAAATTCTCTTATATTCCTAAACAGCAGTAATCTGTAATCTTGTTTCTGCAGGCGTACTCTGCTCAGTAGATTGAGAGTTTATGACCATCATGTATTTATATGTCTATTTGTTGTTCACTTTCTTATTGTATCTTTTTATGTATTTTATGCTTTTTATGTGAAGCACCTTGTGACCTCTGTCTCTAAAATGTGCTATATAAATACATTTTACTTACTTAATCAATATATAGGCGTAACTATTTTTCTCACATTGTTTCTTATTTTACCTTCTGAAACTGGAAAGTGAGCTCGTTTGGGAACACTTGTTCCTAATTTACAAGGAATACTGTCGGCCACTAGGGGCACAAAACCTTCCTACAGCCTTCACACCTCCATCTATCCATGCATTTTCTAAACCACTTATCCGAAGCAGGATCCCGGCCGGAGCTTATTCCAGCAGCATTTCAGGCAGGAGGCAGCTAAAGGGTAAGTTTAGCTTTTCTCTGTAGCCGCTTAGCTTCAACTCGCCGCATTCAGCTTTTACTTTACAGCAGAAGACACAACTGTTTGCTGCAACATGGTTCTGCAGCTCATCAGTCACTTCCTGCCATTGTTTTAAATAAACACAAGCTGGAAAAAGTACATTGCATTATAGGATGTTTGCAAAACAAGCAAAGAGCTAACATTCCAGTCTAATCATGAAGCAAACAGAGTGGGTTTCGCATCTTCATCTAACTACAACAAGCAAATTCTTTGCCAAGGTCGACTTGTGTCTTTCCCTTTCCAGCTTTCTCCTTCTAACCTCTTCAGACACCATTTCTGCTTCATGCTTACTTCATTCAGCCATGGTCAGTTTTCATCAGAAGAGAAGGACCAAGTCCTGTGAGACATGATCTGCTCCTTACAATGCCTGCTTTATAAAGAGGAAACCCTTCATATGGAACAATGCATTTAGAAATCATATTATTTTCCCACATTAGGATAATGTTTCAGTCTAAAGTTACACAGAATCCCTTAAATGAAATGGCATCCACATATTTTTCATGGCCTTGTGAATCATTATCATGTAGATTTGCAAGTATGCCCGATACTCTAAAGAATTTTTATTTTCAGCAGTGTGATCATTTTCACATAACCGCTTTATAACTGGATTGTAACGATGTTCACTGGATGCAAAACACCATAAAGATTGTGGGCAACCCTTTCTTTTGCATAAAGGAGCTTTGTAAATGTAACAGACAGATTTTGGTCACACATAAATAACTTATAGAAAATGCTTTTTGAAACTGTTTATGATCGAACTCTGTTGGGATCTGAAGCAAAGTTGCAGGGAAGCATTAAAAATCCCAACAAGTCCTTGATCTGCTTTCTGTTCTCTCAGCATTTACTGAAAATGACCTGTTATAGTTTTTGGAGGCAATATTTTCATTGCGAGTGCAAATGTCAGCAGTAGGAGTGTAATACTAAGAGATGTGAACAATATGTTTAGATGTTAGGTGATAAGTTATCTGTATGACAAGCGTGTCAGAATGAGTAATAAATGGTGGCCCCAACAGGAGAGATATTAAACAGGAAATACATGCTCTGGTGCCAAACATGGCAAGCAGATGGCAAGCAACAGGGACCCGTCGGTCCAATGTAGGGGTGGGCATGTGGAAGAAATGCAGGGAACAAAAAACAGTCTGGATGGATTATATCACACCATCTGTTTGCATTATAGCAATGTCTCATTTTTATTCAGGTGGATAACTCATCACTTATTTATACTTCTATACAATCAATAAATAAATTATGAGCCATCTCCAAATGAGGTTTGATATCTCCCGACTTTGTGAGGAAAAAAGCAGAAACTTACCGTGAGGCTTTTCTAGAAACACGGTGGCATTGTGAGACCAGCAACATGACTGGGATTAATCTGCAGGATGACAGAGTGAACTCAGGCTGAACTCAGAGAGACACAAATACAGGCTGGAAATATAAGGCCCACAGACACAAAACACTCTCTGACAGGGGGAAAAAACAAGATTACACAGGAAAGAGTCGCACACTCAGGGATTAAAAACAGGTGCAACACATGTGTGTAATGACATGAACAGGTGATATCCATGAGAGCATGGGAAGAGCTGTGGAAATGTAGGATTGGTTGGTGATCAGTCGGCCACCAGAGGAAGAGTAGGCATGACAAACATATATTACATATACTCCTGACTGATTAAAACAGTTTAAAGCATAACTCAGGATGGTGATGGGTACAAACAGTTCATGCAAAAACTTAAACAGAAAACTGTATTTGTGTCTGAAATGCACTAAAGGGACCTGACAGGTTCCAGTCTTCCCGTGACCCTGAATAGAATCAAATAAACAGGCGGCATGGCGGCGTGCACGTAACTAGTTTTCTAACAAACATCATAAAACATGTCAAAGTTCTGACATTATTCTCTGTCAGAAAAGCAGGCATGAATAAGAGAAGTATTCATGTAGAGGGAAGCTCTGAAGTTCACACATATGTAGGGAGACATGCAGGCTGTTACCGAGTGGAAGGAGTTTGTCCACCTACGCGCTGAGAGGACCAGGAGCGATGTGTCTGGGCCTGGTTTAGAGGCTGTTGGCTTGCCCTACTGTAGCAGGTGGTGTGCATTTTCCATTTACAAGACAACACTAAGTGTAGGCAGCAAAGAGGAGGTGCTGCCATCTATTCCTGCACTGAATGCAGTTATCTGAGCCACTTTGCGGCAGCATCGATGGTCACGTTGTGAAGACCCACTTTATTCTGGCTTCTATGATACTCAGTGTTACACAATACAAAACACAAAGACAGAATCTAACAATGATAAATAAATATCATCAAAGTGGATTATTAATTTATTTATTTAGTACATGAATGAATCTCTTCCTGCTCAGCTTTTTGTGATAATAAATATAATAATAATGTCATTTCTGCCTGCTGCTCCTCCCTCTGTGGCCATTAGGTCACTGGCTCATCAGCTGAGCATCATGCATCTAACCAGTATGTGTCATAATGGGAGGTGTAGCTGTGAACGAGGACCAGATGCCTCTTGCAGCTGCTCTTCCTGTGGTGTTAAACCAGTTAAACCTTCCAGTGTTCCTCCTGTGTGATCGCACACAGAAAAGAGTTATCTCTACCTCCTCTGCCAGCTTCTTCTGCAAGTTGATCCAGATGTGCAGGAAAGGTAAACTTCTACCTGCCCACAATCCCCTCCGGGCTGTACCTCTTATAAAATCTGGTTGTAATCCCACCCAGGAATGTTATTTATCAAACTTTTAGCTCTACTAAAATTATACTCACCCTAAAAACCCAAAGGTTGCTGTAAAAATCAGATTTACCTAACAGGAGCATGCAGGATGCCTTTAATACATCCTTCCCTTCCCAAAGGGCTGAGCAGATGAACACACCCACTTTCTACCATATATGGTCAAAGAAAAGTAGCTCATTAATATTTCAGCATATAAATCAACAAGTATCTCTAGATAAATGATTGTAAATGAGAGGGCACGTAAACATTTCATGGAGGGAAGTCGGTACTTGTTAGTGAGGCGTCTGAAAGAATCATTCCTGCAAATGGTTAAAAAAAATATAAATGTCATTTAATAATCAGCTCTTTTTTTCTAATCATGATAAATAAAGTGGATTGATTGAATTGTTACCTAGTGACAGCTTCAGATGGTTATGCAAAATGCAAAACATGCTAAAAGTTTTCTTCTCCTCAGGGGGGGGGGGGCGTGCCTAATGCTGCGAATAAAGGACAAGTTAAAGCAAAGAAGGGACAATTAATGGAAGTGATCTCTGTATCCACTCTGTGGCTATGCTTATACTCAAGCAGATATTTATGCTAATTATTCAGACTAACATTCTGCAGTTATTGGGCTTCTTATGACTCATGGTTGGGCTGCCCTCCTGCGAGCTGCTGCAGCTGACAAAAGCATCTCAAAGTATATTTTCTACTTGCCTACACTGTAATAGCATAGAGTAGTGCTGCATATGAGTAACCCTGTATAGTATTTAAATGCTGCTTAAGAGGATCCCTGTAGGAGTCATTTCAAAGTCTACTATTCCTGTGTGCAAAAGCATGCCTGATGTGTCCCATTACATGAGCCACCTGGCACTGAATGCAAACACTGTGCCGTTCACACTGCAGTGCATGTTATTACTCTGAAAAGTGCACTCCAGCAGCTTATAGTCCCTTTGCTGCTGTTAGAAACATAGAAACAGATATTCTGCACAGATTTGAATGAGGTTGTGCAGGAAGCTTTCTTTAATGAGATTCGCTTTAGATTCAGCACTAATATGTCATTCAGACCATTTGCTTGTACTCTTTTTAAACAAAGGGGATAATATGAAGGGAAGCAACCAATGAGCAAGCTGTGAGGGGCTCACTGGTCAGACCACCAACCCCAATGCATCTGATGTTTGTTGGCATGTGTAAGTTTCTTAAAAAGTATATTTTTCCTTTAAACTAAAACTGTTTTTAACTTCTTGCTTTTCTTTTCTTCTGCATTCTCTTTAATATACATTTATTCTTGAACTCTTTCATTTTGGCTAGCAGCCCTGTTGTTGACTGAACTCAATTCCCCGAGGTGCACCGTTTTTGTGTCTCTGAAGCTAAGTTAGATGTATTTCCTACCACACTAACAGATGCCACTAGTTGCCATGCAACCAGCGGTTTTCTGCAAGTTGCCTAACCTGACAGACTACTGCCAGCGCCGTGCAGTTTTACAGATATACATCAGTTGTAATGAAGTATAGTAACATGATTGTGCATGACAGAGCAGTCACCCCAGTAATTGGCATATTTATCTTTATGTATAGTTATTGTCAGTGATGCGTCATAAGGGGACTTTTCACATTGTATTTCTGTCCATCAGTAAACTTCAGTACTGCGCTTAGCTTGCATTGTCTCTATGGAACTGTGGTGATTTCTATCCTGCATTGCTTTGTTGCATTTTGAGATGAGGCTTATAAAATCAAACTGCAGAGTGCAGAAGCCCACCTCAGGCCACGATATTGTTACAAACAGCAACACGGACACTTTATTGTTGCAGCTTTTACTGCTGTGTCGTCCTGTATGTGGATAAAAATGTAAAAAATGGGGATAAAATGTGATCTCTCTGTATTCTTGGAGTGGTTTAGAGAAATGTGATGTTTGTAACAGCTTTTTTAAACTGTGTCGTACAGCAAACAGATGAATTATATTGTATATTTGGAGGAGAAATATTTCCCCTCAGCGATATTTGATGAAAACGTGATTTTTTTCCTGCTATTTTTGGAGCAACTTCTTCCTGTTGATGTGTTCAGTGTCAGTGTGGCTTAACCAGAGAGGAACCCACCTCACACACATCACAGAAAGATTTCTTCTTCTCTTTTTTTCTTGCATTCTTTTCTCTCTCTCTCTTTTACATTTTTTTTACCTTTCGTATCCCCGCCTCCTTCCTTCTAACCCCACTCCCACCATTTCCCCTTCGGCAACAAAAAGCTGAGATGGAAGGAGAGATGGATGATGTTATTTTGAACTGTGACATGTTTCCATGCGAGTCAGTCCATTATAATTCATAAATAATTGGTCAGGGCTGTCTGTGGGAACTATTTATAGAGCTGATTGCTATTTTAACAAGCGGCACAAACTCTTTGAGCTCTTTTTCTTCCTCTTCCGTCTTCACCCAGCAGAAGGTCTAACACAGGGTTTGGTTTGTTTAAGTCTCCTGTACAGTGTAGCAAACAGAGATAAATGTGTGATATACAGGTAGAAACACTGTCATATCAGCTCTAAATGCTAAAGATTGTGTTTAAATATGTTTAATTCTGTTGCAGCAGCTTGAGATACTGACTCCACCGTTCATATCTCCCACTTAGGTTGAAAATCAATACAGACCAATGGAGGTAATCTATTATACTGGACCAGACACGAGCACGGATGTGACTCAGACAAAACGCCTGAAAATACATGAAACAATCCGTTTTTTTCCTCTTGGTCACGATTCAAACCCTATAGGTTATATCTTTGTATGAATGTGTCTGATGATACCTGCATTGCAATCTTCCACTCGGCCCTGAAAGGCTGTTTAAGAAAGGAGAAGAGCAGTAAATCTCAGGAGGGGACAGAAAAAAAGGAAGAACGATAATCCGAATGGGAACAAAGCAGTGGATTATTTAGCCTCCTCAGTTAATTATGATAAGCCAAACGCATTATGGGCCATGTTACGTCGCACTGCTGGGTTAAAACAGATGAAGCGCACCGGTCCAGGAACTGTGGATTAGACTTTTCAAAAGATAAAGTTTAAAAGAGTAAACATATTTGGAATAGTAGCAGGTGATGAAATCACCTTTGTAGGATTAAGCAGGTTCAGATGCTCGCATTGTGCACAGCTTTTCAGCTTTTAGGCGGTGGTTTGATGTTCTTGCAGAAGGAGGAACAGAAAAGGAAGCATGATGGGGGTTAGACCCTGCATGGCTTATCTAAATAATTTCTAAAGCAAGTCAAAGTTTCACATGTGGGGCGAAGCACCCCTCCTCCTCCTCCTCATAAAGCGCTTTATCTCCACCGCAGCGTGACGGCATGAGAACATGGCTGGAATGCAGGATGACAAGCCTGCGTAGCAAAAACCTGTCGGCTGTCATCAGTATGCAGCACAGACCCGACGGGTCCAGCTGGACCTTAGCAGGAACTTTCTCTCCCAAACAGCAGATAAATGGTCTGTGTTGAATAGAGCAGCTTGGACTAAATGTGCTCCTTCACCTGCACACAGACGCCCTAACTGTCCCAAATACAGAAGCTGTAACAGGGAAAAGGGTCAGAGTTGAACCTCTTTGTAATGCTGCTATGAGAAAGAGACGCAAAGAGGCAGGTAGACACACCTGTTCTCCAGCTGCTTAGTTCTCCAGTTTTGACTGAGTTTTATCTGAGAACCTTTTCAAGCATGACCACTGTAATGAACCCATTAGCCATGAAATTAACTTCCATGATGAATAAAGAGCAGCTGAACGCTTCACAGACAATTCGTTTTACAGTCGCATTGTTTGCAATTCATAAATACTTTTAGGATGTAGCAGAGGTTTTGTTTTGGCTTCATTTTGCTTGTTTGTTTGTGATTTTTAAACAACCGTGTTTGCATGAGCACAAACACAATTTTGTCATTGTTTTGTTTTTACTTTTAATCTAAATATGAAGAAGCCCTTATTTAGTTTGCTGCAGACACAGCCTCATCATTCACTCACATATCATATAATAACTATGGAACACATCATATTAACCAGCTGTTCAGGAAAGTAAAGATAAACTTCCTGTAATGTCATAGTTTTTAAAAAGTAAAAGAAAGATTCAGAGGTATTGTGCAAATTTCTTCCTGCTTGAAAGTTTTGTCCTTCTTATGATATATAATTCATAATAAACGATGAGGAAAGGCGTTACAGGTTGTATTGATGGGTCTTGTGAAAAAATACCTCAGATAAATGAAAAGGATTCTCCTCACTAAGCTAATAAAGCATCAAACCTGCAGGTCTGCTACATTACCACCTCATTACTCTGCCTGAGCTTTGATCAAGGATCAATTTTGAAGTTAGAGTTTCATTTCAAACATATTATATTATTTAAAACGTTCTTATGAATGTGTCTGTAATGTTTCATGCTCCGGGATTAAGGATAAAATGTCCATCTTCAGAGGTTTTATAATAAAATGAACTGTGTGCAGAGATGTTTGGTAGTTTCTGTTGTCCAACGTGTTAAAGGCCGTCTAACAGGAAGTGGTGCTGAATGGGAGAATAACAGAAGGTACTTTTGATAATCCAGAAACTTGCCATATCCGGTGACATCCAATCAGCATATCCCATTGTGCTGCGTGTCAGACTCTGGTTGATGGATTGTAGTTCTGCTTTGCACCATTTCTGCTCAAAGCTCTGCAATGACAGAGAGGACACACAGATGAATAATGCATGTCTGCATCAAACCCATCTTGCAAAGAGAGAAAGATGTGGATGGATAAAGAGTGTTAAACTTTAAATGATAATAATCCCAGCAGCTCACACAGTGTCATAACCTGTTAGCAGAGACGTCCACTACTCTAATAGGAGATGACGCACTCGTTGCTAACTCTGAGACTTTGTTTGTCCATCTCAGAGCTGGACTAAAAGATGTTTCCAAGCTTCCTCCTGTTGATGCTGGAATTTACAAACTGTATGAAGCATAAACATGTTTCAGTGGATTGTTGTTCTAACAGACCTGATTATTGCCTAAATGAGTGTTTTATTGTAGAAAGAGAGACATGTCTTATTTATTCACCTCGGTGAGGAGACATCTGTGGCCAGCATATTGAATTTACGTCAGAGTCTCTTTTGGAAGGTGCTTAATCACTGCTGCAGGTCTCTGTTCTGATCACATGAAAAATAGGAAATATATCCTGCCAATATTTCTGTTCCTATCATCATCAGTTTGACTATTATGTGCAGAAAACCTTTAAACTCCTTTATGGGTATTTTCTACTATAATATTCCAGTCCTATCAGAGAGGAGAAGAGTAGCTTAATGTGAAGATGATAATCCTGCTGCATCGTTTTGATCCAGATTATGTTTCACATTGTGTTTGATTGTTAATGTGAAACAGACAAAAGCATATTTTAGGCACCGTTCACTCAGAACAAAGTCAGTTTTTATTGTATTTTATCATTGTTTTAGGTTTTCTATACAATAAGAAAATATCATTAGAAGGAAAAAACATTAAATGGAATTAAAAGCAATAAAAACAAAAAGGTTTGTGGTTTATTAATACTTGCATTTCTGTTTATATCTGAACAGCCGACATAGTATTTAATAAGATGAGAATAATTTTCCCATGAGAGCTTCTGAAAAATAATGGTCACAGTCACTGGATTAAAGGAGACCAAGGCTCAGTGGAGGTGTGTGTGTTACATGAGGTGTGTGTTTTATGAGGTGTGTGTGTTACATGAGGT
>JBAMIG010000010.1:14454820-14464860 GCA_037177335.1 Kiunga ballochi | reverse complement strand
TATATACATATATACATACATACATACATACATATATATATATATACATATTCTATTATATCTATTTTATACAAGTGTAACTAAAACCAGATGAACATTTTCATAAATACATTTTTCTAATTTAGTTTCTTAATAGAAAAAATAAACATTTTCCAGCCTTTTTGTACTGTATTTTGTAATTTATTGCCACATAATTCTGAATTTGTTTTTATCCTGACAGTTTCTGTCTTCCATGTTTTCCTGCTGATAAAAAAAATCCTCATTTTCACTGAGTTTCATTTCTTCTTGACGGCTGAAAACAAGGCATTACATTTCTACATGCTGACTAAGCCGTTATGTCTGCCAGAACAAACCAAGTGTCTGCATGGTGAAATGTAGGACAGCCTCTTGTCCGTGCACATGATGGACGCACGGGCTTTTCTGGTCTCTGTACACGGCATGCTTTCACATGTGCAATCCCCTGTGGCAGCAATTAGCTCCCAGTCCGTCAGCAGCTAATGGCTTTCTAACTGAGTCTCCACAGGTAGCTTACCTGTTTGTAGAGGTTAAATGGAGACAAAGTGGACGGAAGACAAATGTCCACTGCTGCGTTGAGCTTGTTGTTTTTTCCAACTCGCATTAGCAAAGTAAGCTATTGATCTGTGTTGTTCAGCTCCTCAGTTCGACTCCATTTATCTGCATAAAAAATTCATCAACACTCTAAATATACATCCTAAAATAGTGTTGTGTTACAAAGTGGTTTAATACAATATTCATGACTTTGTTTGCACATGTTTGGCTTTCAGGTTTCTGCTCGGCGCTTATCGAGTATCTATAAAAACCAGTCAAATATTTGATTGGTTTGTGTGTATAGGTGTGTGTGTGTGGATGTGTGTGGATCCATTTTAGTGCATTAAAATGTCCCTCCATCCTTCTTTCACCTGTCTTAAAGTGTCTCATTCCTCCACACAACAGATTTCTCTCCAGCCTGCACTCTGCATGGACTCTTTCCCAGCTCCAATCTCCCTTCCAATATCTTTCTCCTGAGCTCCATTTTGCACTTTCCATTATCTTTCCCACACAGTGTTCTCGTTTTGCAGCCTACTTGTCATTTCCAAGTGCACAAACGCCTTTTTAAAGCCTTTTTCTTTCTGACCCGACTGAAGGACAGCATCACTACTAATATCATCTCCTGTGTTTTATTATTCATCAAATTATCCACTTGCCAAGGTGACCATTTCCGGGATATTATTGATGATCTGACTGCATTTCCTTAAGTCAAAATGCTGCTAAGAATCTAAACTAAGGCCATCATATTTCTCCTTTCTCACCTTTATTCAAATGAGCAGCTTTCAGTATTGATCAGAGTAATGAGCGCATCACTATCAACATTCTTAGCCTGCTACAGCAATAAGGAGATATTGATCATTCTGTACATTTGGCATGTCTATTTTTATAGTGTGTGTGTGTGTGTGTGTGTGTGTGTGTGTTGCTGCTTTGATGTGATGTATTGCTTCTGTATTATGTTACCAGTTGCTAGGGTAATACTTTGCTTACTGTGTGGCTCATCTACAGCCCTGATAGCTGATATTATTCACCTGTTGCTCTCTGCTGTTCAGATTGTTGTTCTTTGTCTGAAAGTAATCAGTATCTATACCAGCCCAAACAAATCATTTGAAAGAATGGTGGAATTTTTTCCTGTATTTATCTTTTAATGATTTCTAAATAGTACTTTTCAAAATAATTGCAAAATTTGGATCAAGTGGTCATTTTTTAAATTTAGGATATACTAAAAAATCCACAACAATTTAAATTATTTCTTTCCTTCAGTTTTATGTCAGGATTTACAAGATTAAAATATTAAAAGTACCAAAACCACATTAGACATACCAGATAATAAAGCTTGGTTGAAATATTTCTGCAACATTTAATCTGTAAACAATAAATTCTGGATATGTAAAACAGCTAAATTACCACTTAGGTGGCAGGCATCATCATGACCCGATCATCTGAAGGAAAATGATGTTACGGCTTTTTTTAAATGCTGCTTTTTTTCATGCGGTGTTATTTGACATAAATAACCATGTCAGTGAATTTAAACATACTTATGTTCAATGTTCTACAGAGAAAATAAGACGTAGAATTTTCTCAACATTAGCCTCATAATAAATGAGACATTCTGGTCAATAACTCAATGACCCAATTTAATTATGGCTTTTTTTCTGGAACTTCAAAGGACACCTTGAACTACACCAATACCAATTTATAAAGGATTCAGGAACCTTTTTCCTTTTTTGTCTTATCCAGCATTTAAGCAGGCAGAATGAGGGTCTGTTGTGCTGAGAAAATGTATTTATATATATAAAGTAAGTTACACTCCACCCACAAACACTATACCACACACAGAAAGCATGAAGGTTATTTCATGGGACCCTAAGATGAAGACAAAAAGGAGCAAATCCCAGGAGGAAGTAAAATAAGAAAATAAATACATAAAAAAAGATAAAACTATGTTTTTAACTGAAATCTGAAAGACACAAACATAAGGAAACATGGCTTTACATGTATAAACCTAAAGACTGTGTCATCATGTGCAACGTGAAGAGTGCTCCCAGAAAACTGATCATGCTAAGATGACCCCCTCAACCCAAAGGTCAGAGGCTGACCGGGATGACCCAGTGCCTGGACAGGGCAGCCAGCCCCGAACAAGGACTCAGGATAATAAATAGCCTGGATGCACACCACTCCTAGCATTGTTCCACATGACATAGGTTACTATCTGTAAAGAATAAAGAGAAGGTGTGTCAGATTCAGTCATATTCACTGATTTATTGTTTCATTTATGTGACTCAGGGGTAATACAGCTAATTGCTGAAACTGATTGGCAGTTTCTGTCTTTCAGGCTGTGGCACTGTATTTTATTAAAAAGCAGAAACTAAATCCACACAGAACGACTTCACAGAAGATATGAATGTCTGAAAATCCCTGCTTTGTCTGCACAAAGCTTTAACTGATGTGTGATTTGGATTTTTTTCCTCTCTCAAAGTGGCTTTAAAAGTTAAATTCACCATAAAACTGTTCCTCTTTCCCTCTCATTTAGCTCAGAGCAGTGGAGCAGAAAATGGCAGCGCGAGGTGTTGGACTGTTTGTGCACAAGTGTGGGTGTTCATGTGAACATTCAGAGTGGGTGTTTAGGAAAAGATGTTCGATTACATGAGAAGCGGAATTTTCTTGTGGGGTTTTGGGACATTTATCCATTTATCAATCAAAAATACTCTAATTGCATGAATTAAAAATGGCATTTAAATTTTGCAGACTGTCAGAAAGGTCTTTAATGATGTTCCTGGTGATAGAAAACACTGTTTTAAAGAGAGAGAGGCAACAGAAAAGCAGAGGTGTGTGTGTTTGCAGGTAGGAGAGAGTGAAGGAGGAATGCTGTGAATCCATGATTAATGCAGCATTGCCCTTGTATGTTTCAGAAAGGAGAGTGGACGGAGGTGAGCATAACAGCATTAGCATTCTGCTTGTGCTCCTGGAGGAGTCTGCTCTGGCCCTGTAAAGATGCTCTGCTGCCTTTCAGATTACTGAACAGATACTCAGTCTGGATGTACACCAGCTCTTTTTACCGTCTCATGGAATTACCGTGTGATGAAATGTGTATTTTCATGCAGCAATAAACGCCTCAGCACTTTTCGCTTGCTGGTTTATTTTCTTTGTTTTCTTAAAACAGATAAAAGTGATTTTTACTTTAAATGACACGGTTGTAAAAGGGTTATCTTACCATCCATCTCCATATAACATCTGCTCAGTTCAGATTACAGCCTATAGAGTCCCAATCCATGTCATTTTCATCTTAAATGTAAAACATGTGAAAGTGGGTTATGATCATTTTTATTCCTGACATTAGAATTGCACAGTTTAAGTCTGCATATGATCGTTAGCGTTGCTTAAGTTTACAGGTAAGAAATCATCTTATGATTATAATTCAGCAATAAACACTCAATATTTTCTCTTGGAATCTATAAAACATCACATTCAGGCTTACAGAGAAGTGGATTGTTTTATGTTGCATTTTAGAAGAACCAGCACCAGCTAGTCCTGACTTATTTACTAGGTGGTGTGTGTTTGCATGGTGTGGCTAGGTGGAGATGTTACATCCTGCTCAGAGACCGTAACAAAGAGGAGGTGGATAGGTGAACAAAAACGGCTTGGTTTTAAGCCTCGCATCCCAAAACCCAAACGCATCGCCTGCTTCAGGGATCTCTCGACCCCAGCCTGGGAGATCCAGTCTGGATGAGGATCTTTTACATGCTGAGCCCTAATGGAGACCCAGGTGCAGCCACTGCCATAATCAGACGGCCCCTGCAGACCATTACCTGCAGACCATTACCTGCAGGGGCCGTCACAGAAACAAGGTGGTGTTCTTTATTTGTGTGTCTAAATCTGTTTCTAACTGTAAAAGCATGAAATCAGATTCTGTGAGGTTTAATGTTTTCCCAAAGAGCCAGGCTGTGTCCCATCAAAAACTCGATACGATGCAACCTCATTTCTCAGAAAGCCATTTTATACATTTGAACCATAAATAGCTGGGGTAAACTATTTGGAAACATCTTTTCCAACCATTTATCTGAGATACAGCAGAAGTATTAGCAAGCAAGCCTTCCTCTGGATGAGATTCACTGCTGCAGTGACAGAGGCTTCCCTCTGCAGCTGGACCAGGAGGGAACGTCACACCAGGATGGACTGAATACCAGAAACACTTCAGCCAGGAGTCTGTGGCCTAATAAATACTTTTTTTAATATTAAACCTCTTATAAAGCCTAATGTTATACCAGCCAATAAATAATCCCGAGAGACACCAAACATGTGCTCTCTCTGTACCAGGGGAAAAGTCACAAGAAGCAACACCAACCCAACAACCTGTGCCTGTTGAACCGGGTCTTTGCAAACAGCTAAAACTCTACTACACACCAGTTTTTTCCTCAGGGAGGTTACTGCACATTATTTTCACACAGTCATGCCGACGTGTCCGTAAAGTAGTAGCAAATAATTCCATAATATTGGAGCAGCAACCACAAATACTCAATCCTGCTGAGCTTCTGCCTAAAGTTTGGTACCTTCAGACAGAGCTGATGAGCTGATCTGAGGAACCACACTGCAGGTATGCAAAAACCAGTTCAGAGAGGTACTGAGAGGCAAAGCAAGGACTTAAAAACAACGACTGGCTGACTGGCTAAAGTAATTCAGCTGGGAGGTGATGGAGACACGTATTACTGTCTCAAAGTGCGGAGCGGTAAATAATTATTTTGCCTTTGCAAGTTGACAAAGGTAAAAAAAAAACACTATAGCCTTCATTTTCTTCTCATTAAAATGAAAGAAACTCAAAGCCATCCCTTCCTGAGGGTCATGGTGGCATGATAGAAGGAGTGTGAAAACAAAGACATCCTATTTTAGGGGTAGATATGTGGTTGTCATCAGCATATATGTGGAAAGAAACATGTTGTTGCAGGATGGACTCTAACGGAAGCAGGTACAACAAAAACAAGAGGGGCCCTAAAACTGAGCCCTGTGGAACTCCATAGCATTTACAGACTTAAACTCATAAATATATCCGCTATATGGGACTTGAACGCTGTACCCAGGATCCCCACCCGGGTTCTGGAGCAGATGCCGCAGGAACCTGTGGGCTAATTACTAAGTAAGATGAAGAGTCTCCTCTTCCACAACACGAAACGAAATTAGTGCCACATTGTCAAATGACGTGACCCGGAAAAAACTTCAGTTAAAACACAGAACCCTGGGGATTTCCATGAGGAAGACTCCTGAGGAAGACTCACTCTTCAAATGCAGAAACTGGAATTTGTGTTCAACCCATTTCTAAAAGACTGTTTCTCAGTCTAACTTATTCTTAATTTACAGTATCAGGAAACCAAACTGGAACATTTCCAGATATGGCAGAGGGAGAAAACATTTAAAACCTGATTTAAATCATTTGGTTAGTGTCTTTAAATACTACTACTTAATTTCAGAGCTAATCTCAACAGCAATTATTCAAATTGATATTGTATAGATTATGTTGCATATCATGACTTTTACTGACTTAGAGCACAAAATGAGTGGGTATTTACCCTCCTATACTTATGGTTCTCTAAGACTTTCCTCTACAAACACTACTTGTTTCAGTATTTATTTCGGTTTCTGCCTTAGGTCACGTATTGAGCTGAACCTAAACGTAATAACATTTAACCACAGCGTATGAGACAGGTACAGGGTGTTTGTGTTACAAAGTGTTTTGAACCATTGCTTTGTTTGTGCTGCCAGGCATTCATATGCTACAGGTTACTGAGTGGGTGTGGGACATGGTGCAGCGCTGTTCTACATATATGCCAGTTCTCATTTTATTCAAGTCT
Organism: Kiunga ballochi; assembly: GCA_037177335.1. Classification (NCBI taxonomy): domain Eukaryota; kingdom Metazoa; phylum Chordata; class Actinopteri; order Atheriniformes; family Pseudomugilidae; genus Kiunga; species Kiunga ballochi. Next base: position 14,458,471 of record JBAMIG010000010.1, on the reverse strand, counting down.
AATTTATTACCCTCATATATTTGTGTATATAATCCTCCTTACATTGAGGACATGGAGGAGAAGGTTAGCAACAAGACAAACAATTGAAGTGTAAAGGGTAGCTCAATGAGAGGAGGGTTGAGGGAAGATTAAGGCAAGAAGGATTAAAGTTAGACTGTTTTCAGAGCAGGTGAAAAGTGTAATGAAAAAACTGTGGTTTCCAGGCTGAGAGTCCACTAAAGAAGCAGAAGCCATAAGAAATAGGATGGTTTGTTTTGTTTTTCTTTATTTAATTTTAGTAAAGCACAAAGTGCAAATGATTTGTCACAATGACTAAAGACAACAGATATAAAATGATGCTGATAGTGCCACCAATCTTCTTCTAAAGATGCAGCTAAACTACTTATGCAAAGCTAGATTATCTTTTTCTGGCCAATTTCTCTTGAGGGTGAAACACTTTGCATCCTGCCTTTAAATTTACCCTCCACCATTTATGTGTCTCTGCGAACACCATCAGAACTGTTCTTTTATAATAATAGCTAAGTATAAAGGCTCTTCATGCTATCTATACTTTTTATCTTGAGGCCATAAAACTGTCGTATAGATCTGCAAACATTATAATCTGCAGTCTTCACAGAGACACTGGATTTCTCCATGATGCAGGTGAACCTATGGGGAGTTTTGATGGGGTAAACATTACGGTCCTTAATAAATTCTGGCTACAGCATAGTGTGGCTATGACCCAGTGTAAACCCACACCCCATCTCAGCTTTGTTGTGGTGCATTGATGTAGAATTATTATTAATTATTAACAACATCCACTTGCAGACTTTGATGCATTCTAGAGTTGCTTTAGGAAATTCTTTGCTTGCATTTAAAAGTCCTGAGTTATTTCTCAATGATTGCTCGGTGCAGTTATTTGTCTTGCAATTATTAAGTGACAATGTTTTATCCAGAAGTCGTTTTAAGTTTGTTTTTATCAGGACTGCAGGAATAAACGCTATGTGTGCAGACATGGTTATTAAGATAATTCTGTGTGAGAGGATTTTCTTTTTTTACTCACTGGCAGTTTCTCTGTGATGCTTTGTGAAACAGGGATAATTCTGGTGTTTTTCACATCATAATTAGATATAAACAGATTAGCTGGGTCCGGGCCAACATGCAGAGCTTGCTGTGTGGTCTTTCAACACATTGGAATAAGTGTAAATTAAATTAATACATGCTTTTTTGTATCAATGCTTAGATATGCTGGCAATATGTCAGTGCGTTGGATTGTCAGATACAGAGAATGAAAACAATGTCTTTCTTTAATTCATTTTTAACTATTGTTAGAGATGCTGTCCCATGTAGAAGCCTGGCAGTCTGCACATCCTGTGATATTAGTTGGATAAGTGAATATATTTCTTCAGCACAAAACCCTTAACAGCTAAGTATTTAGCAGAATAACAAAGTTTTGTCCTTGGCACAGCTTTTTTGGTGCTGTATAAATTTGCAGTGAATAAATATTTTATCACACACGACACAATCAGTCACCAGTTTTTTTTTAGGTAACACTGAGTGAAAGCAAAAGATAAAAGATGAAGATTATCTCCCTCTCCTTGCAGAAAGAATAAGGTTGTAAAAACCCAATTTGTTAGAAATTGTTCTAATATGCTACATGCTTTGTTTTCTTTTCCCAGTATTTCCAACACAGACTGGATCACATGGGATGGTCTGTCACCTGGAAAGTATTCACTTAAATGCAGCTTTGCCAGTTATCCTGAACAAAGCTGAAGGGTTTCTCAGTGCTAATCAAGAGCATGTGTCACTTGCCTCTTGCAATAAGCAATACGTTGATTAATTGCATGATGGGAACATTTACACGCAATAATCTCTCTCTCTATGTATGTATATATATATATATTTATTGGTTTCTCTATAGTGCATCATGATGAAACCATCCAATTCAAAAGGCAGCAGTGACTTTGCCTACGATGTTTCATAAATTTACAGTCCATGAATGCCAGCAAGCCCAGAACAGGGAAACTTGAGAAAGGAAAAAAATGATGAATTTTGTTCTGATGAGCGTGAAAATGTACGGCTTTCCCTCAGCACATCTGGTTCATTATGCTGAAACCCTGGATGAGCATAAACTAGTCTGCATATTAAATTAAATGTCCTTTAGAAATTAATGTTAGCTGATCTTTAAAAGAGTGAAATTAGTGTTATTGTGGGATTTTTATTATATTAGCTGAAAATGGTCTCAGAATGACAACAGCAATCCTTTAGGGCAATATTATCGCTAATCGCAATATTTTCTGAGGCAATTAATCGCTTGTTAAACTGAGTTATAGTGATAATAGAGGGCATCTGCTTTTAGAAAAGTCATTTGTGTGCATTTGTTTCATTTGCCCACATCCATGTTAGCACACTACAAAGAGCAGAATCACATGAACACATTGTGTTACACTTTTAAAAAGGTTGCAGAGGATCTTCAGTCTTGATTATAGATATTTTAATCATACTAAACATTACAGCCCCTGTCAACACAGTGACAAAAATTCAGTGACTTGCTTAAATGATTAAAATGTGTGAATTTAATCTTGAGACACGCATAGATGTGATGTTTCGCTCTCCTTTTATCCATTGCTTTCAAATATGAAACCCCTGGCACATATTCTTTTCTCATTATCTATAAAGATCAACTTATGAAGTGCACACATCTGGGAAGACTTCCTCTGCTGCTATGATGAGAGCGGTTTGCTTTTGACTGTGCACATGCACAGCAAACACTTGTGAAGTGTTCGAAGTACCACTTCTACTGATCATCACCTATTGTAAGTGTGAAAGTCCAGACATGACGCGCCATCTGTCAGGAGGGAACGGTGCTTATTAGCTTTAAGTTCCCATCGTGCTGAATAAAGCCATGTGTTTGAGGATAAGCCTCCAAACTGCTGTGATTTATTAGCCTGTGATAGGGGAGAAAAGTTCAGAGTTCAGATCGAGTTTTAATGCATCAGTAATTTTATCTTGCAGAACAAGCATCAATGAGCATTGTTCTAAAATAACAGCAACATATTTTGTTTATTAGTGATACTTGTGGTCATGAGAATCCAATATCAAATAGGGGTGCCGATACATTGTCCTCATGTCTCTGATCCTTTTACCTCCATCTTCCACACTTGATGTTTCCACTTTAATCCCTTTGTGCACCGCTTGGAGCAGATCAACATTTCTGCATGTGGCATAGTCGCTTAGCACAAGAAGGTTGCTGATTTTAAGGACGTTTGAACAGTGAATGTTACATGTTTTCTCGTGTTAGCGCGGGTTCTCCCCCGTGTTGGCGCGGGTTCTCCCCCGTGTTGGCGCGGATTTCCCCCCGTGTTGGCGCGGGTTCCCCCCGTGCTGGCGCGGGTTCTCCCCCGTGTTGGCGCAGATTTCCCCCCGTGTTGGCGCGGGTTCCCCCCGTGTTGGCGCAGGTTCCCCCCGTGTTAGCGCTGGTTTTCCCCGTGTTGGCGTGGGTTTTCCCCATGTTGGCGTGGGTTTTCCCCGTGTTAGTGCGGGTTCTCCCCGTGTTGGCGCGGGTTCTCCCCCGTGTTGGCGTGGGTTTTCCCCATGTTGGCGTGGGTTTTCCCCATGTTGGCGTGGGTTTTCCCCGTGTTAGTGCGGGTTCTCCCCGTGTTGGCGTGGGTT
>JBAMIG010000010.1:14442375-14454720 GCA_037177335.1 Kiunga ballochi | reverse complement strand
GTTTTCCCCGTGTTAGTGCGGGTTCTCCCCGTGTTGGCGTGGGTTTTCCCCATGTTGGCGTGGGTTTTCCCCGTGTTAGTGCGGGTTTTCCCCGTGTTGGCGTGGGTTTTCCCCGTGTTGGCGTGGGTTTTCCCCGTGTTAGTGCGGGTTCTCCCCGTGTTAGCGCTGGTTTTCCCCGTGTTAGCGCTGGTTTTCCCCGTGTTAGCGCGGGTTCTCCCCGTGTTGGCGTGGGTTTTCCCCGTGTTGGCGCGGGTTTACCCCGGTTAACTGTTTATTCTAAATCTTCTGTAGAAATGAATGCGAGTGCTTGTCTGTCTCTCTGTGTTGGCCCTGCAATGGACTGGAGCCCTGTTCAGGGTGTAACCCTGCCTCTCACCTGAATGGCTGCTTACGACCATGAGTTAGATAAGCAGGTTAGAAAATGGATGAAATGTATTTTGAAAAATGAGGCTTAAACTCTTGAGACATTCCTTTTAATGGGTTGTCCACAATACTCTAATGTTGCCTCCAGGCAATATTCTTTGCTCTCTAATATGATATATGGTTTCCATGTCGGCTCCGGGTCCCACACACCCTGCACTGGAATAAGAGGGTACAGGTGGATGGATGGATGGTTTTCATGTAACAGTTTTTAAACACTTTGCTGCAGAACTGTTTCACAGCTTGATGTTTCACACAGCAGTGCAACCTGCATGGCTGCCATTTTGTTTGTATGTTTTGTTTATTAAATCCTCCTTAGCTGCTGCCTTTCCTGGGGTCCTCTGGGATTGTTTGCTCTTGTTACATGCAAACTGAATAAATAAAAATGTTTGACGGTATGCTAACCTTTCTGGATACACCTTTTTTTCAGTTCTAATGAAGTTGCAGGAATGACCATTAGAGTTGTGACATTTCCAAACATAAATGTAGGTTGTTTCAACCTCCATGAGAAAATGCCATATGGTCTGTATTTGGAAGGAGTGCAGTTACTTCTGAGTGATGGACATTAGCAGCATAGCCGATTGGCTTTACCCTGCTGTCACATTTGTTTTGTTAAGCCGTCTTCACTTTTTATTGGCCAGAAGTTTCCGTTTTTTCCAAGCAGTACCATTTTTCTACTTTTCCTTTTTTTTTGTAGATGGCTGAAGAAGAGCAGAAGTGTCCAACAGACTGGCATAACACTCGCCCTTATTTACATAATATGTAAATTGCATCAGAGAAGTGAGAGAACTGGCACAGATATATTTTCTACTTTTAATGGTGATAAAATGTCCACTCCTCGTCCTTTCAATGAATAGAGTATGTCTGGACCTTAACAGGATTTATTTATGTCCTAGCACCGTGAGGTAACTTACAGAGGACGTGAAAAGGAGCTTGCATCGGTCTGGAATGATAAAAGTGAGTGATGTTCAGCTCTACTATAAATTATGCTGATAGTGAAATAAATATAAAAATGGCTGAAATTATTTTGTGTACGTCATGGCTTTTGTCATGCTCCATCTGGGAGTTCAACCTAAAGTTAGCAGGTTCTTTTGCAAACATGTGACGCACTGAGGATGTAATGTGTTTATGATGGGCTACATTTTTATGTTTCTAAGTTAATATTTACAGATATTTTCATTATTTTGTTCAAAGCTGTTCTTTTATAATCGTCCTTTAGAAGCATCCCGCACAATTCTATGAAATAAAGATAAATTAAATTAAACTCAAAGGAGGATTTAACTCCAACATAAACAGATACTGTAGAGATCCATAATTCTGCTTTTTGTCTCATTGTTATAGCCATTTGCTTTGTGTTATATCTCTTATCAGTGTGAGTGAAGCAAACCTCCTTTTTTCCTTTTCATACCAGTTTGCCTGTGTTTATATTGCATTATATATATTTTAGTGGGTCTAATATGTAATACTACCACAGATCTTTAACCCTTTTAGCTCTATAATAACATTTATATTTATTAATTAAAAGAGTGTGAATGATGAAAACTGTACAAAGCAGCAAGGACAAAGTGGTACTAAAAGAGTTAACCTGTTTATCACCTTCTGCTTTAGGTATACAGATTTGGTAAAAACACATAACAGTGATTATCTTTACAACTAGACAAAGTCTTCAGGTGGGAAATGAGACACGTTGGACATACTCTGTAAGCTCTGAATGCTTCCAGACGAAGCTGCAGAGCGTGTCGGGCTGTTCGCATTAAAGCAGCAGATCTCTCGGTATTCTCCAGAATATTTTTCCTGATGTAATAAAGCTGTAAAGAGAAAAAACACAGAGCTATTTCTCAACATGTGTGCTCTAGAAATACCTGCAGGTGATAACTAGCTGAGGTTTTGTAGCAGGTGTGCTGTCACCTTCACCATGTATCATAATTGTAGGTGGAGGTGTTAATTAACTGCAATTCTGCTGTTTTTAGATCGTTGCCATGACAACACTCCCAGTTTCTCTCTTTTTATTTTCTCAACAATTGACGCTGACTGATCTGCCGTGTTTCTGGTAAATATTAGTCTTTTTTTTTAGGGGCATCGTCTGCATCGACAGCAGGGCAGCTGTTAAATAAAAAACACTTAGCGTTGAACATGATGGTTCATTTAAATGCATTTTTCCATTTGAGCTAGCGAGCTAACATAAAGTATAACATGCAGTTCCTCTGTTCATTACTTGCTGATTGAACTACGACCAGCTTCCATACTGGTTTGGGTTAGTGGTCTGTCCAACGACCAACCAGTTGCTCCAGTCTGCTAACTGGTGCAGCAGAAGGAACATCTAACCCCAGGGTTATCTGCACACTGCTTCCTGTTACGTACACAATTTAAATTCATTTGGTTTGGTTGTTTTATTATAGTTTTATTTATTTTGTTGTATTTTATTTGCAAAGCATTCATTCAGTGTTAGAAATGTACTTAATGAATAAAGCCGACATTGATAATTAACAACTTGTTAAAGTTCATATTATTAGAAAAATTTTATGTGTTGTCTTTTTTAGTTATATTTATTATTTAAAAACAGATCCTTCATCAAAATTTTGTTTTAATTTCCAATCATTTCCACACATTAAACATCTATCCATCCCGTCAGAAAATAGTAAAAAAGCTGCATCCGGGCCACACTAAGGCATAAAAGTTATTAAAAGGCTCCCCTTTTGGGATACTTTTACATTTCAACTTGTATATATTTTAATTTCTTTAAGCGATTAGATGTTTTCCAGCATTTCTGAAATATCTATTTTTCCATTTATCACCATTGTGGCACAATGTTTGCTACAGCTAAATAAACTCCAAAAGCATCAAATGAAATAATAGGATTTATTCTATAATAAAGACATCAAACCACCCTAAACATTTTTTCCTATTGGAATAATAATCATAATGTGATCAATAGAGGGTTAAATCACACAAACAGTAGGTAACTCAGTTTACCATTTAAACTGTTTTATTATGGGATTATATTTAATGCTTTATCTATTCATCCCTGTGTTTAAACACTCCTTTAATGTGCTCCTAATTCCATCATTTGAGCATATGGCCTCATCTGAATCCCACATGAATCTTTTGTAATGAGGTCATAAGAAACGCAGTTTAGAGTGAATCCTCTGGTGAATAACAGGTGTGTCACCTGGAGGATTGGTCGCCACGTCTCATCAAACCTCTGCTGAACAAAGCAAACTGCTCTCATTTGGGTCCAGTGTTTGTTTCTTTTTTTAACCTCTAATATGTGATCTCTGTGACGTGCATTTATGTGACCGTGGTGGTCTTGCTGGGCTGACAGGGTCTGATCATAGACTCTGCTTAGTGGTCTGTGGCCTGCAGGTAAAAGCAGCAGCTGCAGAGTCGCACCTGTGATTTATCTCACAGGGTACAAATGTATTGAGTTCTGTCCAGCCAGTCTGTGTACTTTTTATATCACATATAAACATATGTATATCACATACTTTTTATTTTATTCACATATTTTATGCTTTTTTTATATTCCCTTTTCTTTAAAATAAAAACTGTTCAGGTTCAACTCATTTATAAAAAATATACTTATGGTTAGGTAAAGTAGGAACCTTACAGGAAACATATTTAGGAGATGATGAGAAGATTCACAACCCACAAGTTAGATTCTAACAGCATCCGTGTGGTGGGAACCACAGAGGAGGACTGGGCTTTTAAAAATCAGGAAGGTCAAAAACAAGATGGGAAGTCGCTTTTTCCATTAAAGAAAAAATTATAGTTGGAGTTAATCAGTCAAAGTTGGGCTAAGGAGAGAGTTTCCTGACCTCCATCTCATGACGTCTACAAACTAAGCATCAGTTTTTATAGTCTGACACCGTTGAGCCCACACAGCTCAGATATGATGGTTAAAGCTGAGAAGCTTAGCTGTTAGAGCTCAAATATAACCATGTATGCTTTCAGACACAACACAGTTCAGCTATGTCTGTGTTGTAAAGGCAACTCAATCATAACATGTTGCGGTTAAACGCCATGCAAGCAGAAGGATGTGGAATGAAAGGGAGTGTGGCTCATGAACACAGTAAACAGTAAAAGTTCTGATAAAAGCGCCAAAAATTCATGCAGCTTCATGTCATTTTCTCTTATGTGGTGGTGGAAAGCCAAAATGTCCTGCAAAAACCCACAGATGAGTTTTCTTTATTGTTTGTTTTAGATGCTGTAAACTCTGAGGAAAGGGCAGAAAATGAGTTTGTATTACAAAATTTTGTCACACCGGTGTTATGTAATCAGGTGTGCAGCACTGTCAGATTAAAATATGATCGTTCTCTCCTCTGTCACTGACTAATGTAGGAATAAAATGAACACACCGTCAGTGAAATATGACATATTTAACAGTCAGAATAGCAGCTATTAATGTTTGAAAGTAGAACGTACAATAAAATCAAGATGATTCAGTTTAAAAGCAATGAAGACGTCTGAGTGATGATACCTGAGGTCTGCAGAAGCTCTTCGCTGAATAACAGTGAGGATGAGGAGCAGAGAGTTTTCCAACATTAACTGTGAATTTATCATGTGTCTATTGTTTTATGGCCCATTGGGATGACAGCTCAATCCATTTCTATCTGATAAGATATAAACATGACTGATGTCTAAATTTCATCTTTAAATGCTGCCGTGCATCTCCTTCTTCTTAGGCTGGATGTAGATGATCAACCTGGTCATTGTCTCACTGATTATGTCCAGAAAAATCCAGACCACATGGTAACTTTCTGTCCTCATAATCAACACTTTATTCTGCATTTCAGTTGTTTTCCAAGTAAAACTAAAACTACATTTTCAATAGAAATGTAGCTGTAAATATGTTTAATGCTGACAGGATTAGCTGTAAAAACTTCTCAAATTTCCTACGAGTCTTCTGCAGAACTTCTCTTTAATGGTCTGAAAGTCCAAATAGAGGAAAGAACAAATTGTCCCTGGTTTCCTGTAAAGCGGACCAGTATGGGATGCGATACATATGATGGGGAGACCAGATATCAGGATTTTCTCATAGCACAGGCAGGATTCAGGCAGCAGCTTATTAGGTTTCATGTCCACAGATTCAATAAAAGATACAGCGTCCAAATCCAAAGCAACATGTTTCCCTTTGTCCGTGTCCTTGGCACAGGCTGAGTCTTATCCAAGGTGGCATACATATGGTGTGAAGCCAGGTTACAGTGGAAGGCTGAGGGGTTTACACCACCAGCCTATATGTAGCATACAGATAATAGCTATGGTTAAAATGACTGTAGAATAGAATAGTTCTGTGGTTAACCATAGTACTAAAAGAGCCCATTCACGCTTCCATCATCAGATCTTCTCTGTTAATGTTGTGTACGTGTTATTTAATGTCTCTAAATGTTACGAGTGTTATGCTGTAATGAGCAGAACTCAGAGTCATAACAGATTTGCCCCTGAAGAGGCTAAATATGTCCGATTTGTTCAGCTTGCCACATCGATCCAGACTAAAATGACATTGGCTGCATGTTAGACTGAAGAAATTCAGGTTCCCAGAAGGTAAATCAGAATGTATGGGATGATTCCCTGACTTTTCCCATGACACCACCTGCAGGGAGTTTTGCACTTATCCCAGAAAATATTGCAGATTGTGTTGGACGCTAACTGGCGTGTCCACATTTCCCACACTGTGTGTGTGTGTGTGTGTGTGTGTGTGTGTGAGCCGCTCTTTTAGCAGCGTTTGCTTCGTTGTTTTTATAAATAAGTCGGTGTTTTTATTGTTCTGCTGACACCACAGCAGCTCCGTTTAAACAGCTTCCTCTACCTGCTTCTAAACAAATGAAAAAGCACTAAAACCTGACAGACATGAGGTCGCTACATAAATGATCATTTATTTGACTCTGAAAAGCATCAATGTTTAACCGTCTGTTCGGATCTGCTGCTACTTGCAGTTTATGGGAAACAGGAATATTCTGAGCTTATAGAAGCGTAATGTGAGAAGAGTTAGGGGACTCCATTAGTCTCTTCTCTCTCCATCATGTCTTAATGTCTCATTAGCTGTATGCTCTGAGGCTATTGAACCTGGGAAGACGTTAATTACGTTATCAAAGCTTGACTTGTGGCGTTTAGTATTGTGAAGACAGGAAATGAGGATGTGAGCTCCATCATGTTTTCCGTTTAGTGTAAATGTAGTTAAGTGTCCAGAAGATATCGTTTCATGTACACACAGTCATGAATCATTGCATCTTTGGGTTTTTTCCCCTCATTTGCTTCCTTATTTTGTCGCATTTATTTCCTGTAACCATGAATAATAATTGCTTTTTTAGTCTGTTTTTAATGGAAAACCGGCTCAAGAGATAAACGACATATTTCTTTAACTTGATGGATGTTAAAGTGGGCCTGATTTATTTCAGTGGACTAAATAAAAGTGCACACTGTTGGCCTTATGAAATCTCCTGGCTGATGGTTACATCAGAGCAGAGGTCAGAGGTCATGAATACTTTCAGAAGGAACAGGATTGGCTGAAGGTTACGGCATGTTTTTTGTGGCATTTGGACCCATTTAGACCCACACTGACATTTAAATCTTTTTACTTTTCAAACATGTAAAAATCAGTTTTATGATTGATGAAGATCATCAACATAATTCACACATAATTCCTCTTTAAAATGTGTTTCTCACTTTAAAGCCTAAAACTCGTACTAACCTGCTTTGTTCCCTGCTAATCCTAATTTGCCATTAGAGGACAAACCTTTAGGAAGTGACGGACTCGCTGTCCAGCGTAGCTGAAATAAATCGTATGAATCTGTGAAGGAAGGTTGCATCACGCTAGGAAGATCATTTCAGAGGGACTAATGATACCAAGGTTTTACTGTCATAAAAAAGCTAATAATACAATGTTTGTTTTTTATTATAGTTTTATTTTAAAGGTTATTTTAGTTGTTTTTAATTGTCTTCATGTTTTTGGACTCTGAGGTTCGCAGTGAGAACCAAAACTTATGGCGAGTTCTTGTTTTATTACTCGTTTTATTATTTATAGGAGCCTGCCAGAGAGACCCAGGGCTGTTTTTCATCTTTTACATGATTTTATGTAGTTTTTAGTTGCTGGTGGACGGGCTCCTGTGTGAGAGGATCCAGGATGTTGTTTAATACCTGTTATTGATGCAGACTGAGGCGGTGCAGGATGGGATGGGGGAGATGGTTTTATCTGCACTTTCTCTTTTATTTAATGTCATTTTTAATACGTAAAGCACTTTGTGTTACTTTTAGCGTGAAAGGTTCTATAAGTTTGATTTAATTTCTGTTTGTTAGATGTTCATAAATTCATCCAGCTCTTAATGGATGTCTTTCTAATTTTCCCTACTATTAAAGTGAAACTTACATTTTCCTGGAGGTGATAAATTACATGTATTATTTATGTTACCTCAACTTTTCAGCATTTTAATTCCACTTGGTCTGATACTGATGATGCTTTATTTGTACCACTGTGAAAATATCTGTTCAGCCTGCATAATCAGTGATTTATCTTGGCTGGATATTGTCTGCATTATGTGAACGTATTATTTGTGTGGATCGGTATGTGATAGTGAGTCCGTCTTCCAGACCTCTCTCTGACTCATGTGATTTCTGTCCTTTCAGTTGTTCTGTTGTTCAGCTGTCAGGCCAAAGAGCAAATCCTATCAGCACGAGTAAATTCAGTCCTCTTGTCCATCGTCTGAAACCTGCGGACCAAGAAAATGGAATAATTTCCCAGTTTCACCGTGCTCACTCCCCATCCAATTAAAGCCCTGAAGCACAAATGAAGAAAGCAATAGTCAGGCAGAGATGTGGCTATTATGAAGGGACAAAAGAAGCATAGCTGTATTACAGGAGAATGTAGCCAGAGGAGGAAGACAAGTGAAGCAGAAAATGTTGCCTGAGAGCCAGCACTCATCCATCTGCCTAGAAATACATAGAACCTGTGTTCTATTCAGTTTCTATTAAACTGACTTGATTTGAATGTTTTCCCGTGTTGGTCTGCACCACCTCGCCTCAGGTCATATGAAGACCACGATTTGCTGAAACCAGTCATGTGGATTTACTGCTTTCATACAGATATGGATAAAGTTATGGAGAGATTTGAAAGTTCTGACTTTATTTTTCTTGTTGTAAGACGGAAAGAGGAAAACCTGGTGTTTGGGTCTGATTCAGGACATCCGAGAACCAAGCAGAGTAAAGGATGAATGAGCGTTCTGCGTGAGTGAACATAACGGGTCTCACTAAGTGATAAGGTTGAGGCATGGCCCTGCAGCCAAACATAAACCACGCGTTACTACATGCCTTATATTTGTTTTTTCTGCTAAAGATGTTAGAAATCATCAGTATGATGAAGACATATTTAATCCACCAGCCAGCATTAATGAATGTTTTTTATTTTTTATTTAAAAGTGTTGAAAAATGTTAAAAAGCTGATTTTGTTTTCTGAACTTTACAGCAGCCTCATGGTGCACACTTTGCCAGCAGTCAGGTGTCTGAAAGCAACAAGTGTTTCCTGCAGGAAGCTTGTTGACCTGCAGAGATTTTGTTACCACAGGTGTTATTCCTTCCCACAGAACAGCCAGAAGAAGAGCCTGCAGCCTTTGCTCGCACTGCAGACACGTTTAAATGACACTGATGGAAGATGACAGCAACTGTTTTTGCCTCGTAAAGACGAGCCGAAAGTTTTGGTTTTTTGCTCAGATCAATACTGAGCTATCCATCAATATGTTCCTACTAAAGGTTGATGCTAATCTCATACACTCCGCAGCAGAATTAGATTAAATAAAAAACTACATCAGTGTTTTATCATTTCTGTCCAATTTTACTATCATTTTAAAAAGGTGCTGCATAACAGAGAAGTTTCCACATTTAAACCAAGAATAAAAGCCATAATCAATTAAAACACACAAGTGTGAGCAAGTCAGGCCCTGAAACAACTGTTAGAGATTAAATGCATAAAACTATTTTATTTCTTTCTCTCTCTCTTCTTCCTGTAAGAGACAAAGAAAAATGCAGCTGTGGAGCAAAGTGGTGATGGTTGAGTAGGACAACAGAAAGGTGCATTAATCTTCTTTACCTGTTGTTTTCCTCCTCTTTTCAAAATGCTCTACAGCCGTGCATTTAACACAAACTACGGCCGTGCATTTAACACAAACTACGGCCCTGCATTTAACACAAACTACAGCCGCGCCGTCATTTAACACAAACTACGGCCCTGCATTTAACACAAAACTACAGCCGCGCCGTCGTTTAGCACAAACTACAGCCCTGCATTTAACACAAACTACGGCCGTGCATTTAACACAAACTACGGCCCTGCATTTAACACAAACTACAGCCGCGCCGTCATTTAACACAAACTACGGCCCTGCATTTAACACAAAACTACAGCCGCGCCGTCGTTTAGCACAAACTACAGCCCTGCATTTAACACAAACTACAGCCGCGCATTTAACACAAAACTACGGCCGTGCCGTCGTTTAACACAAACTACAAATGCATCAGATTTAAAATGTTCTGGCATTTAAAGGGGAAGACGGGTGCTGGAACTACAACACTCAGCTTTTTTCCTGTGTTTTGCTGATAATAAATCTGTGCAACAAAAGCAAAAAACAGAGAAGAAGAAAAAAAGCGTTTCTACAGCATAACTTATAAACAAAGCTCTGCTCTTTTAAAGACACTGTCTGCCATCTTTCTGAGAGAATTACTAAAGCTAATTGGTCCTAATTAGACTCCCTTGATTGAGGAGCAGCCTCTGATTTATGAGGAAGCCAGCGGTGATGATGTCTGTCTCGGTTTCTGCCATTTTAATTGTTATTTTAATATTCAAGCTTTTTCCTTTCTGTCACAAGACATCAGATCTTTGCATAAAAGCAAACGGTTTGTTGGCCTCTCCTGCATGTCTGTTAATTCCACTCTGTCACCTCAAACCACCTGAATAAAAGATGTTTTATAGGTTTACGTTTAAATCTTAAGGATGAGATTTTGTTCCAGTCATTTAGTCTCAGTAAGAAACATTTGTGATATATGCATTTTCACAGCAAGATATTGAATCTTTTTCACCATCAACACATTTATAAAAAGACAATTCAGCATCCATTTTATGAGATTTGCTCCCAGTAACAGTGACATATTGATTTAATTTACAGAATTGTGACAATATCTGAGAGATGCTTTTCATTTCCAAGCCTTCCTGCATTAAATGCAGGGCGATATTCAGCCAGAGACGTCGCATGCACAGCTTTTCATTACCCCTGGAAGACGTCAGCATTAACAGCTATTGTTTTTGAGCAGCCTCTTCTGGATATGCTATAATTAGATTCACTTGGAAGGATTGCATGGTGTTTATCATTATTTCATGCAAAACCATTTCCACACCTCGTCCTTCTACACTGACCATTTTCTCCTCACAGCTGAACAGAAGATTGTACACATGAAAATAACTTTCTCCATCATAAATTATTTTAAGGGTGATTTTTTTATTCAAATAAATCTTTTTTTTTTACTTGCAGTGAGGTGATGTCTCATCCAGGTGTAGTTTCTTAATCTTTTATTTTTCTAAGGTGTATAAAATGAGATTTTACAATGAGACAACTGAAATGAAGGAAATGTTGTTAAACTGAAGAAAAACTTCACATCTATGAAGGAAAATTGAGCAATGTTGCCCCCTGGCTCCAACAATGTGTATTATAACAAACATTTTGTGTACGGCCATGAAAGTGAAAATGCAAATGTAAATTTTAAAAGGTTTTACTTTTTAAAAACTCTTTCCTCCTCTCAGTCAGATAGCAAAAGCAAGAGGGTTTTATATGAGATGCAGCACTGGGAGGAAAAAATAATAATAATAAAACTATTTGGGAATGTTCTCCGGCTCGGATATTATTGTGGAGGCATTTTGCTTTAACGTGCAGCTCTCATAGAGATCCAGCCACAGCATCTCAATCAGGCTTCATTCTGCAACAGAAACTACACTTAAATTGTTTTAGATTTATTTTAATAAGTTCCTGTTTATTTTCATGAGACAATGTGTTGAACTGACTGACCTTTGACTGAGGACGGGCAGAGTTTACCTCAAAGGCCACACAGTCCTAAAGCTTTCGTTTCCTGCTGCAGCACACCTGAATCAGATTAATGGGTCAGAAAGTTTGGCCAGAGCTTCATTAAAAACATTTTAAGCTGGCAGAAGCACATTCTGGAGGACTCTATGCTCGCTCTATATTTTGGCACACATAGTAGGAGTTTGTGTTAAAATGAACGACTCCAGGTGCCCAAAGGATGCATTTTGTTCCTGATGCAACTTTCCTCAGCTTGTTTCATAGGCATACTCCATGAGAAGCGAGAAGACAGAAAAAAGCTCTTTGTGGTTTGGTTCTCCAGGAGAAGCTGCTCTGCAACGCGGCAAGATGGGATGTCTTATGTGCAATAAACAGTAGAAAGCTTATTTCAGCACAACTGTGTCCGTGTCTTTAAATGCCAGTATCTCAATCTGCTGTTTTATTAAAACAGCAGATTCCACCTTGCATCAGGGAAAAAGTTAGAAAAAACCTGCCAGCCGATGTGGGAAGAACTGTCTTCAGCATAGACGGATTGTTACAGGAGCAAAAAGGGACGGGTTACAGAAGGGATATTCTGCACTGTTTCAGCTTTTAATGGAGGTTTGCAAGGTAAAGGAGATGATCACAAGCATCAGAAATGTGAGGTTTGAAGCATTTAGGGAATGTGATGCTTGTCAGATGCTGTATCCTGAACCGGGACGATCCTTGCTTGTGTTGTGGTCTGGGTGAACACCCACCTGGACTCACACACTGTTCAACACTGCATATGGCTGCAATACCACCACAATGAGAATGCCCCACCTGGTCTCTTCCTATCCATTTTCCTCACTAACCCTGCCTGATTCTCCGCCCTGCCTCGACTTTTTGGTTG
>JBAMIG010000010.1:14414312-14432197 GCA_037177335.1 Kiunga ballochi | reverse complement strand
AATCACACCTCTCCAGGTCTCACTGTCACCACCCACATGAGCATTGAAGTCACCCAGGAGGACGAGGGAGTCCCCCGCTCTCTAGCACTTTCTCTAAGGACTCTAAAAGGGGTGGGTACTCTGTACTGCTGTTCGGCGCATAGGCACAAACAGTCAGGACCCGTCCCCCCACCCGAAGGCGGAGGGAGGCTACCCTTTTGTCCACCGGGGTTTCTGTAGCCAGGGATCAGACCGCCAGGGCTCCCGCCCCAGGCCACCACCCAGCTCACATATTTGCACCCGACCTCTACGGCCCCTCCTGCAGCTGGTGAGACCATGGGAAGGGGGGCCCATGTAGCTCCTTCGGGCTGAGCCCGACCGGACCCCATGGACATAGGCCCGGGCACCAGACGCTCGCCTTCGTGCCCCACCTCCAGGTCTGGCTCCAGAGGGGGGCCCCAGTGACCCGCGTCTGGGCAAGGGAGCCTTATATATATATAAAAAAGTATTAAATAATATATATATATATATAAATATAAATGATTGATTATCATGACATGAATGTGATGTGGGACCACCTCTATATCTTCCTGATAAGACGCTTTCTATTCTGCTTTAATTAAAAGTTATCTTTATGAAAGCAGATGTAAATTCATTGAATCTCAGCGATCACCTGTTATCCTTCCCAGGATACATCTGCGTGTACTCCACTCTGTATTTCTTGGCAAAAAGCATGAAGGCATTCATTGGCCGCTTGCATTTTGTAGGAGTGGCACCACTGGCTGTCCCTGAGTTGTGGCTCCGGTTTGATTTGCTACTAGAGGATTGTGGGGAGCATGAACGCTCCAGTTTATCACAGTCTGGGCTGACAGCACCTCCACTGGACAAGGAGACCCTGCGCTGGCGAGCCATGCTGCTGAGAACATATACTGCTGAGGAATCTAGCGGGGTGAAGTCATAGCTGCAGAAACAAGCAAATGTAAATCACTATAGAGAGTTTAGGTTTCTGAATCATACAAAGCGAGACAACAATGTGACGGACACACCTTCTGAAAGTGTCAAAGACAACAGAGTCATCACAGTTAATAGCATCTGGATGGTTTGGTGGCAGGCACACGTCTCCCAGCTGCATCTCATAGCAAGGAATCCCATGATGCACCACGGTAAGGCTTGGGTAAAAGGAAGACCACCCTGCAAAGGAAAATGGTACGTGGTGTATCAGCTTCTGAAGCTTTTTATTTAAAATATGCCCTGATTAGTCTTTTTTTAAGCCACACTGTGTGATCAGTTAAAGCTGTTAAATGTTCTTCATCTATTTCTATCTACTGAAAAAAAAGCAGATATACCTTTATTTTTAACAAAAAATGGGTGATCCAATCGACACTCAGCTGTTAGAAGTCCCTTATCTGGTGACCCTGGGTCAAAGGTCAGCTTAAGGACTGCCTGGCCAAAAGATAAAGTCTCTTCATGGTTCACCAGCTGAAGTCCATCTGAGCCATATCTCTGTAAATGAAGCAATAAGATGGACAGATGAGGTCATGGACAGGGAGGAACTGGTCTCCTCGGTCCTGAAAACTTTGTTCTGGTTATGTGTCTCCATATCGTCACTATGCATCAATTTGAGATTAAATCTCTTTAACTGGATTATTGCATCATGACTGCCATCTTGTGACCACTTCAAGCCATTAGAGGATCACTGCATGCACAACTATCCTGCCAGTCAGAACAACACGAATCATCCATCCATCCATTTTCTAAGGCTTATTCCCTGAACGGGTCGCGGGGGGGGGCTGGAGCCAATCCCAGTAGACATCAGGCGAGAGGCGGGGTACACCTGGACAGGTTGAACATGACGCTAAAGTCGCTGTTTGTTGTCTCACCTTGAGAGAGAAAGAGGATGGTATCATGTTTTCATCATCCGAGTCATCATCTGAATCCCCAAGTTCATCAGCTTCCTGCCACTCAACATTAGGGCCCCGATGGAAGCGCAGGCGGGTTCCTGGGGTTCAACACAACAAGGTAACATGATGAATAAACTACTCTGTGTGTGTGTGTGTGTGTGTGTGTGTGAGTGAGAGAGAGAGAGAGAGAGAGAGACAAGATTACAATACTGTAAATGCTAGAAAATGGAAACAATGCTGCTGTTTGGGCAGTGCTGATGTAAAAGTGGCTTTGGCTTATTCAGGGCTGTCCTTCTAAAACTTATATTATAACTAATTATGAAGGCAAAATATGCATAATCTGATTTTTAGCTGATTTTTATTAAATCATTTTAAGGCTATTTTTATTCAATTATTCAAACTAATGCAGAACTTAACTTGATTTTGTTTGATCTAAATCTCAAATTGTGTATCTGTTTCTTTGTGTATCTGTTTTCATATTCATAAACACATGAGGGTAAATGTAGGGACCTTTTAAGAAGCAGTGCCACGCCGTGGAGGGCCAAGAGTGAGACCAGGCCATATCTTCATCATCAGAAAATGATGAGGACATTGAGAAAACCCCAGACTCTGATTCACTGCTGGCCTGGTGAAGAAGCAAAAAACAGACTCACAGCAGATGTTACATTAAATCATTTAGATGGCCTCCAGAGGTAGAGGAGTCTTATTAATCAGAGGAAGAGTTGGAGAATGAAAGGTTACCCGGACACGCCTGCGCTCCCTGAGGTGGCCTCTGGACGGGTTGGGTGCGCTGCTGGCTAACGGGGGCCTTGCATAGGAATGTAAACTATTACTGTTGCCAAAAATATGAACTGGAGATGACCTGAAAATGACAATATGATGAATTTAGGTAGATTTCATGTTTGCAGAGGTGATCCATGTGTCATATAGAGCCAATATTAACATTAGAAATAGAAATATTTACATACACAGACCTTACTGCAAGCATGTAAAATAACTTCTATTTATTATAATTCAAAGTTGTAATTATGTGAAGAGTATGGAAGCTATACCTAAACACAATTACAGGAGATATTTCACAACATGTCCTTTAGTTTATGCTGCTAAGCTGCAAATCCTGCTAGGTGAAACTCCCCCAGGTGAACTGATGTTATTACAAATGTCAATCTTTCTGTGCATTACTGTTTGACCTATGTATCAGTAGGCTAAGCTGAGTTTCAACATGGAGTAAAACATGGAGATATGCTTAATGATTGATTAATTTGCTCCGTGACTTTGCTCGTATCTCAAAGCAGTTTTCCCCGTTAAATGCATTAAATCCCATTAATCCATTTCAGTGTATTATTTACCTTGGAGATCAGACGACTTGAGCTAACGTAAGATGTGAAGGAGGTCGAGGGAGGAGTAAACAGGCAGAGTTAAGATTAATTTAGTCTCGTATGTGCACGTTCACTTCTGCAACTGTGTACTAATAATGCTATTTACACTCAGAGCGAGCTACACAAACACTAACCGAGTGAGACGAAGGAAGCAGAGCACACGTTGTTGTGGATCTTTGTTTCGGCAGCTTGGATGCTCATATTTCAAAGCATAAATCCAGCTGATATCTTAAAAACTGTGTACGTCCATGCACTCGTATCTTTAGGTGTAGTATATATTGTGTGTATATATATATATATATATATATATATATATATATATATACACACACAGTATATACGTATCCGTACAAACCTCTTGTGTGGGGCATCCTTCAGCAGGGGGCTTTGAGGGCTGGTGGCAATGTTGGCCAGCTCAGCGAGCCAGTTGGTGCTCGGGGAGCAGCTGAGTTCTTGGTGAGACACTGATCCCACATGAAATAACCCCTGAGACCTCTGGTCCTCCTCCACCTCCTGCAGCTCAGGCATGTCATCTGGGAAAAGTTTGAAGTACTGGTTGCACTTATTGTGAGAAAAGGTTCAAAATCAGTCCAGGTTTGCATCTTACCATAATCCATGTGGCATCCAAGTGATGGAGGAAGGTCTTCATTACACTTGAGTGGATCAAACGACTCATCCATTTTTGCAGTTGACTGTTATATTCCCTCTCTCTTTTTTTTAATTGTAGCTTACTCAGCTTCCATTATCAGACTCTGGCACATCTGCTGGTTTAGGAAAAAACAAAAGGACACAAATTAAAGGGGTCTGCAATAAAAATGAACTGTTTAGCTCTATTTATATTTCATTTTAAAACAATGCACTGTTTGTTTTATTAAGACTTCGTTAAAAAATCCATCACTTTTACAGGTAATAACTGTACATACATAAACTTTTCAAAGGTATTATGCCTTATTAAAATAAAAACATGATAAACTGTAAGTAATCAATGTTATTAATTTATAGCATTAATATGATAAAAACCGCAGGCGCGCGGTAGGAAATCCTTTGTCTGATTTAACACAGAAAAGCTCTTATAACCAGTCACGTGACTCTGTGTGGAGGCCTTGTTTATAAACTTAAATGGGCTTGGCGCATGCGTACCAGAGGTCATTCATTCAACGTTACACAAAGTGAAAAATCGCAGAAATTTGTCTTGAAAAGAGGAGTGCTGATGTTAAAACACAACAAACAAAGCTTATAATCATATCCATGACAGTGAGAAATATTTTCTGCGTATATTGAACGAATATTTTTTTTAGAATCGCACAAAGGAAGTCGATAACGCTAAATGATTCAGCTTGCAAAGAAGAAACGTTGCTAGTCTGTGTCCTGGCCACCCATTCCCCAACAGCTAAACAGATTAAAATCAACAATAAAACTGCTTCTTATGCATTTCTACGGTGATGATAGCATATCCTTAAAATAGCATAAAGCATACATTTGTCCAAATAGACGAAGTGAAGGGCAGACTAATTCTTTCCCCACTTTTTAAAAGCAGCAGCGATGATCTCCACTCAACCTTAGAGCCTGTCGACTCAAACACTGTAAACAAAAGAATGTCAACAAGTTGAGGCATGACGCAACCCGTTCACAATGAATGACACGAAAAGCTCTTTTGCACATTTTCACCTTAAGCAAAGCAAGTATTGCCAAATGAAAGACCCTTTTTCACTTCATGAAAAGCTTTTAAATGGGGTTTTTATACCAAACAACCAGCGTCACACCAAGAGAGAGAGAGAAAAAAAAGGAAAACATTGTCGAACACAAGCTGCTTGTCAGGATCAAATAAATCCGTGACAACTACACTTAAACACCGTTTTGGACACGTTAAGCTGCGTGTTACTCAAAGAATGTGCCAGAAAAAGGTTTAAACCATTCATTTTTTCGAAAAGAAAGTACTCAACTTCCCACTTACCATATCTATCGCCATCAAGAAACTCCGCAGCGTTCAGTCGAGGGGTGGAAATGACGATTACCAAAGAAAGCCTCCTATTGGTCATCAAGCATGTCACTCATAAGCATTCTAAGATTCTATTGGCTAAATGAGTTGACAGAAATAAAGAAGGAGGGTTTTTCTTTGTTTATCACGTTATAATTGGCTAAAAGTGTATGCCAGTTACTACCCAGTAACAGCTGATTGGCAATAACAAGAACAATACATTGTCATTTTTATGTCACCTTGTCTGCTGCAAAAATCGTCATTTTGCTAAATTTTCCTCCTTTTTAATAGATCACTAAAGTAAAAACAAGTTTCTCTGATATGAATCAAGCGACAGTAAGAATGAATGACCGAATAATGAGCAATGAATGAAAGCCTCTAAAGCCATTGACTTTACTGTAAACATGTGTCACGAGAATATAAAATGTTCTTTATTGACATGAAAAGTGAAACATACAGTTCTTCCTCTAGTTGTTGTGGTTTGCTTTCAAAAAGGACTACTAGAAAGGGATCAATTTGTGATGTTAATATGTAAACCAATTTAAACAATTCAGCTGCAGAAAAAATATGTAAGACTTCGATTGTTGGTTCAAAGAGAGAGAAGTAGAGGACCCACTTTTACTTCCCACTGAGTGGGAATCTAGTTGTTGGCAGAGGTAGACAGCAATAATGGATGTCTTAATAATGTATATTTTACCTGCACAAACAGTATGAGCTCAATTTTTACATTAAAACACAAAAAAAATTGCTTTAGGACACCGCTTATGATGACTACAGTCTACTGGGGCAACTTATAAAGAAGTGGGCCTATAATAACAGTTAATACTCAGTTTTTAAAATTGTACAGCAATGTGTTGTATATTCTTACAAAACTATCAGCTATCTTTCTTAAGTTTGCTTTTTTTTGTTTGTTTTTAGCAAAAGCAGGGCATTAGGCAAACAGCCACAAACACTTACCAACAATGATAAACACTTTAAGAGCATGGATTCGATCTGACGGTAAACAGAGATGTAATTCTGTAAAAATGCCGACCACATTCAGCTGCAGTCCATGTAAAAGATGAAATTCCAACCAATGCCTTTTGGTAACTGCTTTTCTCACATTGGGGATGTGGAGACAGTGCCTTTGCTACTGTGTTGGGAAAAGATGACATACCTACTCACATTAATCCAGTAAGAAATAAGCTTCAGCATCTGGTTTCTAACCAGTAAGACTTAGAAATGTACAAACAATAATATACAGTAGATGCAGCTTGAACACTGTGGGGGAAAAGTGAAAGTTAAAGTGTTCGTTTTACAAACAAATAATGCACCTGACAACAACAAGTAAAATATCTGCTTACATTTATAAAGTGAAAGTCGTGTGAAATGAAATGAAGCTTTAAGCCACTCTGCTTTTGCTTCTGCAGACATAACGTTCTGTGGCACACTCTAAAATGAGCCTTATCTCAGCCTGTCTTATTTATGTGACACACACGTTGTGGTGTGATGGATATTCACATTTTTTTTAAATAAAAAAAAGCTGAGTGGTTATGGAGAAAACATCCATACAAGCTCCCCCTTCTTTAATTCTTTGTGGTCCATTGAAATCATCTCATGCATTTTGTTGCTCAATTTCAGGGCTACTTCCAAATAGTGTGACCAGTTGCTCCTCATAGTTGGCAATGTTTCTCTTCATGATGTCCATGCATGGGCCAAGCAGCCTCTCGAAGGCTTGAACGTCCATGACTGAAAAATACAGAGAAAGAAGGGCTTGCATGAATAAAATAATAATATATATGTTAACAGTAAATATTGTTTGGCTTCTAAGCAAACTACAATGATTAAATAATTACCAGTAAAAGCTTCTAAAAAGAGCCATTCAGCTCTGTAAGATTTATCATTTATTGAAAATATTTAGCATTGAGGTTTAAATGTACTCAAATTTAGCCGTGCCTTAGATTAGGCCTTAGGTTTTGTGCACAGAATAAGTCAGGCTTAGAAGTTATGATAAAGTTTAACCAATGCAGCAAACTACAATATAAATGACAAAATATTAGTTACTACATAAATGTTGCATTTTATTTAATTCCAAAGGAAGGATTTCTGCCAAAATGTGAATTTCTATCTCATAATTATGAAGAAATTTCAGCAGCTTTGGTTTTAAAATCTAATATGGCTGCTATAAAAGCTATAATAACTGCAGAAGTAAACACTTTGAAGGTTTTTTTTTTTGGTCAGTTTGTATCTTTAGAGATAAGTTAAACACACAAGACTTTCAAAAGGTCCATCAGTGAACACAACACTACTGGATCAACCTGTTAGTAACACCAATAGCTCATTTCAGCTAGCCTGGTATTACATAAGGAGCCATTCCTGCTGTTTTTTTTGCCTTGAAAGTGAAAAACTGGGGACAATAGATCATCATTCATCACAAGATAAACAGATTATAAGTGTAAAAATGGATACAAAATGCTTAAATATCTGCTCCCCTTATGGTAATAGTTTAATGATAATTACATCTGTTTACATCTGATTAAAAAATCTGTTGAATTATGAATAAACTTTATGACTGCTACTGAATACTAATTTAATTCCCTAGAGGTGTAAATACAACATCCTTCTTTAAGTCTGCTTCTTGCACATGTGCATTAATGTGCTTTCCAATGAGATTGATTATCTCATTACTGAATACAAAATTCAGAAAATAGTCTCTTAGAGGAAACAAAAAGTAAGTTATAATAATGATTCAAGCGAATAACTAATATTTCCTTAAGATTATGTTTACAGATAATTGGAAATGGATCAAATTCAGGATCAAATCAAAGCATTTAAAGCCAAAATGGGAAAAAAGATAATTAGCTGTGTGATTTTAACAACTGAAATAAATTACATTACTCAACAACCTTTTCAGTGCTATAATACAAAGCACTGATTACTAAGTTATTACTTGTGTAATTATGACCTAGAATTGTATTTAATCATTAGATATATCTTTTTCTTTCCATATTCCAGCAGAATAAATGAATCAGAAATGATCAAAATATACCTAAACACTTGACACTCCCCACAGCATAGGCAGATGCAGCTCTGGGCTTATTTGTGACAAGAGCCAACTCTCCAAAATACTGGCCCCTTGTGCACGTGGCAATGTCCACCTCCTCTTCCTCCTGATCTTTTTTTGTCTGGTAGGAAGGAAACACACACTGGATATCAGAACACCAGCATATGTTCAAATAAAGAAAGAAAAGATTGTTTTCACTTAAAGTGAAACTAAATACCCGGCTCCGCTTCATGGTAATTCTAACTTGACCACTCTCAACGATGTAGAAGCAGTCTGCTAAATCACCCTGCAATGCAAAATGACAAAGTGTAAACAGAAATTACAGCAAACAACAAGAAGCTGTAAAGCAACATCCATCACCTGAGCGATGATCTGCTGGGAATCCCCGTACACCCTGGTGGAGAGCACGTCCACCACCTTCATTCTCTCTGACACCTGCAGTTTAGACATGCTTTAGTCCACAGTGGTTTTAATGCATGTGAATGGTGCATTGTAACACTAAAAAACACAACTGATGTTAACCTCTAAGGATGTGAGCAGTGGAAGGGTTTCAATGAAAGCCTCATACAGTTTCCTCTTTTTGGCGTTGTTCTTCACAATGATCCTCCTGAAAGTCAGACGATCCTGAAACAAACAGAAAAATCTAAATTTCTCTTTAAATTGCCTAGCCTCATAGAGCATGCACGTTTAAGTGTGTGTTTTATCTTTTCCTATCAGATACACCCTTTCCTCCTGCTGTAAGATGTTAGTCTCATCTTAAATATAGAAGTGAAGCACTTTGAGATGCATTTATGTTTGCAAAAAGCTGTATAATTCCCATCTCCATACAATTCTGGTCTCTAAATGTAATCAGAAGTCAGCACAAACACCCAAAAATAAAAAACAACAACATTTTCTCCAGTATCATTCAACCATCTGCTTCCATCAACACATGAAATCAGCACAGGACACATCTTACTAAAATCAAATAATATCATGCTAGCTGAGCACATGCAGTGGCGAGACTGGCACAGAGGGCGCTCTCCAGCTGGGAAATCTTCTCTTTCATCAAAACAACGAAGCAAGACAAACCCAGAGGTGTCCAGGTCCACTCCTCCAAATCTACCATCCTGAAACTTCTAGATGCATCTTTAATCCAACACAAGAATGAAACGGATAAATCTCTCACCCACATGTTATTCAACTCAACAGAAGCAGGTTGAAAAGAAATTTATTCAAGTTTATTGGTGAAGAGTTTCATTTTAAAGTTGCAGAGCAGTAGATCGATATCATCTTCACAAAATAGTAAGACCAAACCTAAACTGAATCCTTTGCACTGTAAGCTGCGGTTTGCTCAGAGGCTCGATAGGAGACCGGCCTCTCCTCAGCATGAGCTGATGACACATTGAGCAGGGACTCCTGCTTGTTCACAGACTCAAATGCTCACTTCAAGTAACCCGGGTCAGCGGGGGGTACAGAAGCAACCTGCGTAGTCTGCACGGAGATGACATAACAGAGCTGTTACCACCTTCTGAGGACACGACCCTCACTGAGTCAGAAATAAAGTGCTTCACATGAAGAGATGGAGCTGCCACTGAATCTGGGAAAAGCATTCTGGTTGCAAAATGCTTCAAGACAATGGAAAATAAACCGAGCTTTTTATTTTTTAATTTGACATTTCATATAGATTCTGTGTGAGTGTGTAAAATCAAATCCACAGGGAAGGTTTCCACATCGTGCCGCCTCAGTTGGAGAAGCAAACTCCCCTTGTGAAACTCAGGAGGAACAATACCACACAACCTGTGTGTTGATTCACATTTTACCAGCTGACTGCAGAGAGCCTTATAAAAGCCAGAGGAAGCAGCTGTGCTCTTGCAGCAGGATGCAATGCTTAACTCACCAGGCACCAAAGGGCTCCAGGCGAGTTGGCGATTATTGTGGCTGCTCTGGGGGTATTGTACATCAGCGCAAGTTCTCCAAAGCTGCCTCGGTTGTCATAGCAGCCCACCAACTTCTCTACGCCATCAACTTTCACAAAAATGTTAAATGTCCCGCTAAATGGAAATACCATGGAAAAAATACAAAGTTAGGAGAAATGTTAACCCAAAAACGCAACATTTTTAAAACAAGATGCAAGTTTTAGAAGCACCTTTCAATGACATAGAAGTTGTCCCCATCATCGTCTTGATCAATGATGTGCTCTCCTTCAATGCAGAACTTCTCAAACATGGCGTCCAACACCTGGGACATCTCCTCCTGAGTGTGTGAGACATCAAACATGGAAAGTTTGTGTATTAAACGAGAATAACACAATGTAAAATAAATTATTTATCCATTTCAAAATATTAGACTGAAATAAACTTAATGAACTCAGCAAGTGGTAAAAATCTGCTGGGGCATGCTCTCCTGTTTCTACTTTATAGAATAAGCGACTCACTGGATCCAAGTTCTTGAAGAGGAGAATGTCCCTACATGCTTCCTGTAGTCTTTGTCTCTGCTCATCAGTTTTTGGGTAGGTGACCTGCAGGATAAAAGTGCTTTCAGTGAAATGCATGAGGGAAATGTCTCAATCATAAAGCATTGATTACTCATTCTACAATCTGAAAAGTAAAAACTTCATGAATAAGTCTGTGATTGTGTGTGTGTTGTAGTTTACCCGTGGCTCTTTATCTTCTTCATCTTCATCAGGATTGAATGCCTCAGCACACACTGCAGAACACAAAACAAATAAACTACATGTGGACTCAAAAGGTTAGAGATTCTGGGAATGTTTACCAGTTTTTTCTGCTATTTCTGATCATTTCAAGCCAACATTTTGGGATTGTCTAAAACAAGTTTATTGTTTCAGAAAATGTATCGGTGTCCATCAGCCTCTTGTGAATGCTTTTCTTCTGCAGTTTGCTTGTCTGTGTGTGCAGCTTATAAACTCTTTACTCAATTTGTTTAAAAATGCAAAACTACCCAATTTGAACATTTATCTCTCAGTGAAAACATGTGTTTTTCTCTTAAATGTTAAATATTTTGTACTTTGGGGTTTTAAATCTTGACGACACATCACATAGTTTATGTGTGATTGCAGAAAATCCCAAATCAACATTAAATTGTATAATTGTCATCCATAGATAAGCACTTGCCTTTATAGGCTGCCTAAAAGGGTCATTTCTAAATAGCTGAAACTTATTTTCTAAGTATAAAAGTTTAAGTGGTATCAAATATTTTCATAAACCTTTTAAATTACACAAATGTGTGGCGAGCAGTTTGAGGGGTGATATTGTGTTACATCTCTGTTACATCCCATGCTTCCACTGCATCCTCACAGTGTTGTGATTTGGTGCCATTTTAATGTCTACTGTGTAAAATACCCATTTATCATCTGGTTTCTAAAGAGTAGCTAAAAGACTTTTAGTTTTACGGAATAACTTTTAAACTCTGCACATTAAACTGATGATCCAGCCCAAACTTTATAAAGAAAAGATGGTCATATGTAACACTTTTTGCTCTAACTACCCCACCCACGTCATTCAGGTTCCTGACAAAGTGGCCCCTCAGACTCCAATAAATCCAGCCTATTATTATTACAGGAAGACATTAACAGAAGACAGATGGAAAATACACC
Organism: Kiunga ballochi; assembly: GCA_037177335.1. Classification (NCBI taxonomy): domain Eukaryota; kingdom Metazoa; phylum Chordata; class Actinopteri; order Atheriniformes; family Pseudomugilidae; genus Kiunga; species Kiunga ballochi. Next base: position 14,420,322 of record JBAMIG010000010.1, on the reverse strand, counting down.
ACACTGAGGGAGATCTGGCAGCCTTGGTGTTAATAATTCAGAAAACTAGTTTATATTTCCAGCATTGATACTGACCAGACTATAAAAATAAAACAACCCTTAACTCACCTGATGCTCTTCTGATGAATCTGTTTATCACTGGGGCTGCAAAGCATAAAAACTACATGTTATTTTTACATGAACTAAATCTCTGCCTGTTCCTGAAAATGATTATGCTGCTGTGTGCAGAGCATCTCATGTTTAGGGACCATATTCAGTGGAGTAAAAACCTGAATAATGACAGCTGTTTTGAAGTGGATTTAGGTTTTGCATCTGATTAAAATGAGAAAAAACATGTAAAAAAAACAAAAAGGTGTCAATCCCCTGCACAAAAGGTCAGTATGAAATATACATCTGACAGCCAGCAAGCCTGCAGAAGAGCTCAAAGACACTAAAATATCATTATGACAGCGGAAATGTGACCTGGAAAAAGTGAATGTGGTGGATGTGCTTTTATGTAACCATTGCAGCCAGTCTTGCAGACCGCTACTCATTGAGATGCTGTGTCAGAGCTATGCTGCTGATGCTGCTTGCAATCCTGCACCAGCCATTGTTGTCAATATGTTCAGGAAACACTGAGCACATCTAAGCATGTAGAATAATAATGCACATGCTCTTAATCCAGCAGAACCATGCTTGCTGCTTTGTGCTTTTTCTTATTGCAGTATGAGCTAATCCGGGTAAGTGGGCCCACTGGGCCTGCACCTGGGGAAGAATTATTCAAATGATCCCCGATGCAGGGCTTTCATTCAGCCAACAATGGAGCTCGCTCTCCTGCATCTGTGGCTACCCATATTTAAACACGTCGTAATGACAAAGAAAAAAACGTGTTTGCTAATTAGGAGTCGTGCACGTTTGAGCCACCTTTTCAGCCTCCCTGACCATATATGGCAACTGTCAGAACAGTGGCGCGCGCCGGAGCGTTTCTATCATCTCGCACCGAAAAGCAGATGTGCACGCGACGATGCATGCTTATACTTCAAAGTACATTAAGGTCATCCACATTCACGTGCGTTAGGATGTTACATTAACTCACCTATAAATTCCTCGTCATCGTCATCTTCCTCCTCTCCATTCTCAGAATCGATCTGCATCGCTTCGTCAATGAAATTGACCGCTTTTCCAGATCTTGGGGCCGAATTTTGGTCATTGCCAAAAGAGGCCTCTTTGGTCTCACTGTCCTTCAGCTGGGTGAAGTACTGTAATGCAAACTCGAGCAAATCCCTGGGCTGATTCCTTAACACTTCCACGGTAAAGCTCTGTAACAGCTCCGTCAGTCCTTCAGGAATTTCTATACTCATTCCTGTTATCAGTCTATGAATGTGGATAAAACCGGTTTGCTGCGACTCAATCAAAACAACACTGTCGATTTGTAAGAATGTGCGACTGGCCACCTATTCAGCAAGCAGTCCGCAGCGGATCCTGTGTTTTTCTTCAATGAAAATGGCTCTGGGTTTTTGGTCCAAGCATCTTCTGCTGCTGCTGGCTATAGGAAACCCACGCATGTGACCCAGGAATCCATGGCAACCACCTATCCAGGGATTGCGTATGAGCAGCAGCGGCGCAGAAACTGCAGTCAGTCGCAAAATACAAATTATGGGAAGGAGAAGCCCCCGGGTTGCTTTATCTGTCAGAGATCGAGCTGAGACACAACATCCAAGCAACAGACCATATTTAAGCCTATACGTAGAGCAAAGGGTGTTTTAAAAAAATAAGAAATAATATAAGGGGAAAACCCAAAGTGTTGCTTTAGAAAACTGTTATTCAAATAAATGCAAGCAACATAATCAGAATTTGAATGATATCAAACAAAACAACATAACAACAAATGTTTCAGTGGAAGTCTGCAACCTTTGTTCAACCAGCTAAATAAAATTATAAATGTAGGCCTATCGTTTTTAACTAAAATGAAACAAATGATTATGAAAGGCCAATTCCTTTGATAGCACAGAAAGTTTGTGGTTAATTTCCTGCACCATAGGACTGAAATGAATCAATCTTCAGCACACTGGGATCTCACTGTTTCTCTATCAGATAATATCTCCTCCTATAGTTTTACACTCAGCATTGTAAAAGTAAATTTTTATCTGAAATGTTTAACACTTCATGCATATTCTGAAATGTTTCATGTAGCCTATAATTAGGCTATCTGTTTTGCTATCTGTTAAAATATAGTAGTATGTTTATCATTTCAAACTAATATAAACTTACAAAACCAGCTCATAGATTCTGTTGAACGACTGCTGAAATATTTTTAAATTACTGTTAAATCAAGAATTGATTGAAAAACTGGCAGCAGATCATCTCAGGCATGTGAATTTTAACATCAGGGACGTGCAATAACTAAAATGTGCAATAGGTTTTGGTGCCTCAAGCTGCAGAAAGAGGAATAAAGCTTAATTAAACAAATAGACCAAAAAACGAATGTCCTGCCTCCTAAGTTATTGAGTTATTTAAACAATTTTTCACATATCTTCATTGATGACTTTTGAAATCAAGATAAACCTTGGGACCCATATATGGATCCGTTATAGGTTGAGTAATGGCAAAGCAGGAAAAACATGATGGCAATGCTCTCATTTCAACAACAGGGTAAGAGAGCCATCTACCGGAAATAGCAGTGTAGAGCAACCTTTTATTATAATTTACTGTATTTTGAACAACACCACACATAAGATATAAATGAAAAATATTAAAATAGCTTTGCTTAAATATAACTTTTGCACCCTTGCCTAGCAGCGTCCTAGGTTTTTTTAATTTATTTTCTTTTAGGGTTTTTGTCGTTCGGTTGTCAGACTTGTCGCTTCGTCTGACGTAACAACCGGCGACGTCTGATGACGTCTAACAGTACAGTGGCGTTATTGTCATCTGAATAAAAAAAGGATTATCTAAATTGTTCGAGTATTTTTTTTATCTTACATTTTCTTCCTCTTTGTAAGGAGTGAGGAAAGGATTAACAGGAAGGGAGATTAGGCCAAAGTATAGAAGATAAATTTAGCGAAATTAAAGAAAAGCTGCACACGCCTCTTAAGAAACCGCCGCAGGTCTATTTTAAATGAAAGGGATTTCAAGTATGTAGGCCAATAATTATGTACTCTGAGAAAAAAAACTGCAAACCAAAGTTTTAATACTAATTAAGTCACACTGGTCCACATTAGGCTACCACCGTAATATCAAAATGCTTTCATGACCCACAGATATGCCCCGAAGTCAAGACACACTTTACCCCTATACTTAAAATGGAACCAGATGATTATCTAAAAATACATTTTTCTGGGAAGTCTGACTAGTTATAGAATTACTGACCATTAGACAGTTAATCCAGTTTCCTCAAACACAATTAAGAAAATGTGACGTATGCTAACTGGAAATGCAAGAAGTCACCCAAGCAAGTTTATAGCGTTTCAATATAAAAACTGTAAACAACTTGTGGCATTCCTCTTATAGATGTAGGATGCATTTATGATCTACATGTTTCACTTCTGTACTTTACTAGATGCTAACCTGGGAGACAACTGAAGGCTTTACCACATTTTTCACACATTCCCAAAATCCACTTCATGAAAAGATGCACAATAAGGACTCTGTGTTCCCCGTTTACTAAAACTTAGAGGTGAAATTAGCCTCTTTTCATGTAGTTGGTAAAGAAAAATCCTCCGTTTCTAATTACATGACACAAACGGCCACCATTTTTCCAAGAAACATTTATTTGATCAATAGACAGGATTGCATCTTTCCATAAACAGGTCAGTTAAATATTAACAAATTTACAGTCATGAGGAATGTAGAAAAAAAATGCAAACAATGGTCGCTCGCCTTTAAAAAAACCCCGACCCAGAAACCCCCCCCTCTTCCAGGATAACAGACCACAGAGGTACTGGAACAAGATTACATCCAGTTTCCAGAACCAATGTTACATGCTCTCCCATTCAGTGCTTCACAGTTCATCTTTGTCCGTCTTTGTCTGCAAACAAGGAAAAAAAAAAAATAATGAATGAAAACACCAGGAAATAAAAGCTGCAGCATCTGAATTGGTAAATCTCTCATTGCTCCTACCATTTCTTCTTCGTCATCCTCATCAACAATTTCCTCTTTATCTTCAGAGTCAATATCCTCCGCTGCTTCCTCCGGCTCCTCTTCAGGTTCTTCTTCTATCTGTGGAGCAGTCAGTGGACACGGTCAGCTACACAGACATTGTTGAGAAGGTTGAGGAAAAGCTGCGGCGTCAACTTACCTGTTCATCCAGGGGAACATTCATGCTGAGCCGGAGCATGCGCTCTATTCTGTCACCGTATGCTTTTGTGTCAGCCAGCTGATACCCTGAGCGCAGTGTTGCCGTCTCAAACAGAACCACTGCCAGATCCGATGCAGTCTGGTCCTCACCATCCAACTGTGGAAAAGCAAAACGGTTCATGTTATTGTTCAGGTGGTCTCTTAGGTTAATTACACCATTAAAAACTACATAAATGGAATGTGTCAAACGTACATTGACCTTGCTGAGCATCTGCTTGATAAGTGGATGTTTGGGGTTGATTTCTAGTGTTTTCTTCTGGCTGGCATAATAACTGAGGAAGAGTATTGGGATAAGCAAAGTAGTAAACAGCAGGCGGCCATGTTGCTAAGCATTTCAGGACGACATCTTTTTCACTCACCTTGTAGAAATATCTTTTCCTGTCTGGTAAGCTTGTGCCTTCATGATCCTCTCCATGTTTCCAGACCAACCATACTGACTGGCAACCAAGGCACAGGGTGAATTGGTCAATCGCTGAGAGAGAACAGCCTTTTCAATCTAAAAGAGAAAAGCATGATCAAACTGAACGTAGGGGAAGACATTAGACATAATTCAGAAGTTGCACAGGAGAGAAAGGCCAGCTCCTTTAGCACCAACATTATAAGCGACTCGCTACCTTGTCCTTCAGAGCCTTGTCCTTCAGCCAAGTAGTGAGAGGTTCATACTCCTTCTCCAGAGCCTCCCTCTTCTCCTTGGCCTTCTCACTCTCATCAAATTTGACACCTTCTTTAGCCACATTCTGGAAGCGTTTTCCATCAAACTCCGGTAGTGCCTGGATGCAGTACTCATCCACAGGCTCCGTCAGGTAAATCACCTCATAGCCTTTCTTCAGAAGCTTCTCTACGAAGGGGGAAGACTCAGCCTAGAGGGAAAAAAGTTCACACCTTAGCATGAGTTTAACTCAGACACTACAGTAAGCACCATTAATGTTCTCACACACACACACACACCTCCTTCCTGCTGGTGCCTGCCATGAAGTAAATCTTGTCCTGCTTTTCCTTCATGCGCTCCACATACTGCTCCAGGCTCGCCAGCTCCGTCTCACTGTTGGAGGTCTGGAAGCGGAGCAGCTTGGCGAGACGAGTCCTGTTGGAGTGATCCTCAATGACACCGAGCTTGATGTTGGTTCCAAACTCCTTCCAAAATTTATCGTTGTATTGCTCCTCTGTAATCTTCTTGATCATGTCCAAAGTCTTACGGACCAGTTTCTTACGGATCACCTACGCAGCGACACGACAAAGACACTATTTAACACAAACTATTTCATTTATATGCAGTCTATATAAAAGCAAGCTCTCCCTCATCATTCTAGTCATTTCCTTTGGTCCTTTTGATGTAGTAAATCACCACAATGTGAACATACTTTGAGAAGTTTGTGCTGCTGCAGAGTTTCTCGGGACACATTAAGAGGAAGGTCATCAGAGTCAACCTTTAAGAAAAAAAAGTCATTTAATCTCATTGCAATAAATATTAAAAGCAGATCTAAAAGATTTTTAAACTAATAATAGTAACTCACCACTCCCTTAACGAAGTTCAGGTATTTGGGCATCATATCATTGAAGTCATCTGTGATGAACACTCTCCTAACAAACAACTAGGAGGAAGAGAGACAGAGAGAGAGAGATGGGAAAAAGCATTTAAATTCCTGAGCGTTTACAATTACCCCTGAAAGCACAAACA
>JBAMIG010000010.1:14381785-14393297 GCA_037177335.1 Kiunga ballochi | reverse complement strand
TTTTTACAGAATTTTTAAAATGTAATTATAGTCAACAGGAGCCGGCCTTCATCAACCAATCAATCCTGACAGCAAGCCCAGTTATTGAATTTGCTTTGGATTATGCAATAAGTCCTACCGTTTCCCAGCTTGCACACTCTCCAGATGTCTGTGCTGCAGTATATATAGACTAGGTATAATTTTACTTTTGGCCTCCCCTGTGGCTAAACAACACACTCTGTTCAATTATGTTATTGAGTGCAGAGAAACTGCAAAGACAGCATGATATGCTGAAATCAGTTCCTCGCTTATAAAACACAGAAGAAAAACTCTGCAAATATGAGTGCACTTGTTATACAAGGCTGCACCGATCTGTTTTTACGTTGAGGATTCAGGCGAGCAGGAAGAGTCATTTTTTCTGGGTAAGACCTCTCAATAGTTTTTAATGATACTATTTTGCATTTCTTATTTTTAGAGGCAGTAAAAAGATTTGCCAGGTACTTCAAAACAACAATTCTGGGTTTGATTCAAACATAGAAAATGTCATCCTAAGTGACACACAGCAGCATAAACATGACTCATGAAGATTAAAGCATCACTGTGTGAAAATGAAGCTGAAACATTGAGAAAAAATCATTTTATTCTAGAGTTGCTGTAAATAAGTGGGACAAAAAAAATCTAAGTGAATTAATCTGACACTCCAGATTTATTTTTAGGTCATTTAAAAGTTGTTTTTTTGTCTTTTGTAACTCTGAGATTTGTCCCTAATGTGCACATTAAACTTAGCTATTCATTTTCAGGCATGACTAAAGGCTGGAAGCATGAACGAATCACTTGCATCCACTTTGTTGTGCAATTTGACTAATGCATGGTAAGAGTGTTAGCAGATAAGTCTGAGCTCAGTGCCTGCATGGAAACAATTTCATTTCACTTTTTTCTAACTATATAAATCCTTTTTGATCATTTGGGATTTTTAAAAGTTCATCTGCTTGTATTGGTTTTATGCTGATGTTGCCTTTCACCTGTTAACCACACTTAATGATAGAAATCTGCTTCTGAATAAAGCTTTTGTCATTCTAAGCTGCATATTGATGCATGAAGTTGCCTGCTGGACCAGTCTAGAGATAAAAACAGAAAGAAATGGTGAAGCATGTTTGCCATTCAGCTACACTTCCCAGATTTAGTGAGATGTTCCCTCAGTCTAATTTGTAGAATGGTCAGGAGTACAATTCATTGTGTTGATCTAATCCCAGATTTGGCATAGTCCATAAGCTTCCACATTTGAAGCAAAGAGCATTTCACACTTTATCTCCAAACAGGATTACACAATGTCATACCATAATCCTACCGCACCGCTCCCATCATTTCCTGAGCCAATATAAGAACTCCTAACTCATCCATCTGGCCTCCCAATGCCAAGTTTCTAACCTCTCCAAGGCGCAGTATTAAATTAAATAGGCCATTGTTAATATGCAGAACAGTTCCAAGCTGCCATCGATACGGCCGCTCACACCTAAATCTCTGCTTCGGTTTTATGAAGTCGTGTATATCAGGGAAAAGACAATAGTGACACAACTGCTATTCAATTAACAATCTTCTTTTGTTCTCCCACTTGTCTCTGCTGTGAATACATTGCAGATTTTTAATGAATGCGAACAGCGAGGGCTCCCATGTGACCCACTGGTGCTGTAGAGTGATAATGAAAGAGGCGGGTACTTGGGCATCACTGGTCCAGACTGCAGCTTTACCCATTCTTCCTTTACTGAAGATGCACAGTGAAAAGAGCAGCAGGCTTGATCTTTTCTCAGTCTAAGTAGACGGAGTGGCGAGAGACAACTGAGATGTGGACTCTTTGAACTTGGAGATGAGAGGCGAACCTCCACCTGCATGGGACTCTGGGAACGCCACCATTTGGGAGGAATATATGAGCACCACCCTCGTAGTGGCAAACATCATGGTTCTGTTCATCACTTCTGTTGTGGGGGTTGCATCAAATATTTTTGTCATACTGGCTGTGTATCACCAAAAGTCACTGCAAACGTCCGTTAATGCGCTGGTGGTGAATCTTGCTGTCATAGACTCTCTGCGTTGTATAATCGACTGTCCCATTCTACTTAGCATTATTATGACCGTGCATCAACGAGGACATGCAGACGGTCTGATCTGTAAAGCACAAATGGCTTCTTTCTCTTTCAGCTGCTGTGTTCAGTTGTTGACTTTAGCGTGCATAAGTGGAGAGAGATACCAGGCGATTGCACAACCGTTTCAAATCAGTCAACGAAAAAGGCGGATTATGCTCCTCATCCCTCTCACATGGACCTCAGCTGTTCTGGTTGCTGTTCTTTGTTTTATGTTTTTGAAAGACTCACCTGTTTATGTGAGATGCCAAGGAATGCAGGTAGGAACGACATCGTATGACACCAATGGGTTTTACGTCCTGCTTCCTCTGTGGGTTGTGTGTTTTAGTGTCATCATTGGGTTTTATGCTGGCATTTTTGCTCTTCTGAGATCACACAACCGCAAAATATTTGATGAAGGTACTTTTCTTTCTAATAAAGCCTCAACAAGAGACCAGAAGAGGGAAGATGTTACTGTTGTGGGAAATGAACATGGAAAATCTGACCGAGAGCAGATAAGCGTTGCTCAAACCCAGGTTGAACCAAATCCAGTCAAGAAAAAGGCTTTGCTGACATCAGAAGAAGCTCCACAAAATGTCTCCATCAGTTCTGAGAAGAAAGAAGAGTTTAAAAATACAAAGATGAGTCACATAGAAGCAGAACAACCTCATCCTTTTGCAGTGGATGCTGCATTGCAGTGTTTGGAGGAAACTTTCATAACGGAGCAATGCAGCCCCTGTTCCATGAAATGTGAGGTGAAAGCACTGATGCGAGGTGTTGCTAATGATGAGACCTCACACACAGTGATGCAGAAAGGCCTGAATCATCCCAACACTGATAAGCAATCAAGTAAAGAGGGTCCTCAATCTGCTTCTGTCTCACCGACTGATATGAAACCAGCCCAGAACAGCATCAGAGAAGAAACACAGATGGTTGCTCCACAGCATCAAGAGTCTTCACCAACTCCAGCCTCAGGCCAAAATGTGGAGCCACAAGGGGCTGTTTGCATGATGCCTTCCAAAGCAAGTCGGGATAGGGCAAGAAAAAAGAAGGAAAGTACAATGGCCAAGCGAGCTGGTTACATAATCATAAGCTTCCTCTTCTTCTGGCTGCCACTGATCACAACCATTCTCATAAATTTCCTTCTTCACAAAAATAAGAATATACAGGTGAATTTTTATACAAATCATAAATACAATTATCAAGATTTCAGAATGCAAAGTAGCTCAGGTGCCTCCACGTGTTATCCAGATCAGTCTGAGGATATCTAACTCTGTCAATTCTTTATCATTTCAGATATCTATAATTCAGGACCTGGAAATCCTGGCGGTATCTGTTGCCTGCATCACATCACTGAGCGACCCGATCATATACGCTGCAATAAACCCTCAGTTTCGGGCAGAATTCCACAAGCTGAAGAGCTGGGTGAAATCCAGATTGAGCAGGAACTGACGGCTCCTCTGCTATAAACCAACACATTTACTGTGTTACTGGATAATGTCATGAAAACCACATCCAAAATATAAACCTAAACCCTATAGGAAATATTGAGTTTGTCATTTTGTGAGAAGCGTATTTTACACACTGCTGCGCAATCTCAGATTTTTACACAGACTGACTTTTCAGCCGTTGCTAAACACTGCTGAGGAGTGGTGATGCATGCTGTGAAAAGCTGCATGGACCAATGCAAATGAACCCAGCAGGGGGGGAAGCTCTCTGTCAAACAGCCACCGAGGCCAGCTTGTCCATCTCCAGAGATCCGGCTGCTGTGGCACGCCGCTGAGCCAGTCAGGTCCTTACATGTTCTCCAGCAGCACATCCCTATTATCCTGCTATAAGTGATGCTCTGACTAATGAGGAAAAGCATGATGAAACATCCTACCTTTATTGTAGTTTAAAAAAAGACATGGGTCGTTTCACGGTTGCTTCAGTCAAGCTACGCTGTTTATTCTAACCACCGCACCAAATGCACAACCCTTTTCCTTACCCTTACATAAAGCAGTGTTGCAGAATTTACATCAGCCTTGTTGTATTTACCTCCATTATTCTGTTTTTTTATTGACAAACCTCCAACAAGAAGCAGAGACATACTTTAATAAAACAGAATTCAGCAATGACAGCATGCAAATCCTTAATTCAACCAGTAAACAGACAGAAATAGTTTGCCAACAAACTGTTCAACTAAATCTAGAAAGAAGAGAAGCCAACTTCAAATGCATTTGATAAAGTCCTAACTGATATATTTACAGTATGAAAAATATACAAAATGAGCTTTTTAACACAATGAGTCTTGCTTTTCAGGAAAAAGACATGAAGTTTATGATGAATGCTTTTTTGGAAAGCTTCCTCAGTCCATCCTACAGTATGTGTCCACATTAGGGTTAGTATTAGTTAAATGTTACTGAAACATTCACTTACATTTCTACCTTGTGCCCTACCTTTTTAATACCCTGTTAAGTTCTCACTAGCAGTTGTTAATTAGCAACAGCACCTTTCACACAGACCCAGAATGTCAGATATGTAAGCTAACACAGATTTAGTCATTTTACTTTCACTTGCACATTTTCACAGACATGTCAGATGCCAAATATATTTTACTCATCAAGCGATGACGTCGAGTCGGTTAATGAATATTCACAGCAGTTATTCTTTGCAGTGGATCGAAGATTTTCTGAATTTACAATAAGAGGGGATGGTGGAGAAAGTATTTAAATCGTGAGCTGGTGAGTGAGATGAATGTCAAGCAGACGGATTTAATATTCACAAAGATGGCCTTCAGGTCATGAATATGTGTGCTTTATCAATGGAGGTCTTTGATAATGACCCCAAACAATCTTTCTTTCCCTCTTTGAATCAGAGACAACAAATACAACTACATTACATATTCAAAAATAAAGTCTTTTTTTCTTAACATATTTAGGCAACAACAATAATCTTGCATTCCCGACGCCTCATTGCTCTGCTGTGCTTAACGACGCAAAATCTGCTGGTTCATTTCTGCTTCCGGGGCAGGTGTCCACATCACTTTAATACCATGCAGAGTTTGACATCAGATGAGATCACTACTTCAAAAAAAAAATCCCACAACCTCTGGTTATTTTATAATCCCTCAAGATTATGGCAGGTTGATGCTCGGTGGTCCCTCTCTTCAACATCTGGTGCTTCTTGTGATCAGTTAGCTGATCAGATCAGATAGGCATGACATCTACAAGGCAGATACTCGAACAATGTTGCTCTGAGAGTATGTAGTGGTGGAGCCGTCCTCGTCTGATGAGGTCACCACCGGGGCAGATAGACTAACCATGGAGGGGGTGATGTACGGTTCATCACATTTCAAGGGCACAGTCTCATCGAGCTTGGCGTTCAGGCTGGAGCGGCTGTAAAAGGCAATCAGAACCAGAGTGAGGGAGAGGGTTATACGTGCACAAAGTATCACTCTAAGCCAACTTTTCTGAAAGTATTATGCAAATAAATATATATTCTTTCAGCAGCTTTTGTCAGAGTAGAGAGTACACTATACGATGAGGTGAATGGGAGCAGAGGCTGAATAAACTGCAGCTTTAATCACGGTCACTTTATTCATAGCTAGTAAAGTAAAACACCTTTATTCTAAATACCTTTCCCAATTACCATGAGTGAAATCAGACTTATTATACACCATGCTTAGCTTTTGTAAGATATGGTGAGAAATGATACATCTTACTTTATTTTGTTGCTTTTATAACATTTTATGAAGACAAAAAGAGTATTAGATGATTTTTGGTTGTAAACACGCTGCAACAAAACTTAGATGTGCGTCATTATTTTGCATGCTACATTTGCAGAAATTAACTTTGGTGCAAACGATATCTTTCTAAAGTGACTTACTGAATCCTTTTACCTGCAGAATCATGTCCGTTTTAATGCAGTGCTAATGATAAGATTTCAGCACTCGACTCAATTCATTTATATTTTTGTTTGTTGTTTTTTTAAACTTGTTCAAAAAGTGTCTGATTAAAATTCAGTCCAGTGTTAAATTAGACTGCAATTATGGCACATATTTATCTTCTCCAGTGACAATCAGCATTGGTAGCAAGACAACGCCCACATGAACCAATTCATTTTCCTCACTTAAGGCTACGAGGGTGGGCACAACTCACTTTTTAGCAGTAAGACACATTTACTGATTACATCTCACATAGAGCCTAAAAGGTAAAAGCAACAACTCAGAGGCAAAAAGAAATTAGACTGATCGATTTCACCATTCTGCAAGTCAGCTAGCAGCTCATTCCCAGTCTTTCCGTGTGGGTCTTGTAGCCACAGTCCAGTCAAAAATAATAAACCTTAAGTCTAATTATCTCTGACAGTTGTAATTACAAGAGGCTGTTTTGCAGCACGACCTGCAGGATACAATGTAAAACCATCACCTGATGCTATGGTGCCACACATGCTTGTCTGTGACAGGCTGTGGTACAATATACCTACACATGGTAACCCAAAGAGTGCTGATACGGAAACAAGCTACAAATGGTAATTAGAAAAGATTTAATCACCTAAATTACCGAGTGTGCCGGCACGGAAAAAAAATCATAATAATTGCTTTTGGTAAAAGAAAAAAAATAGAAAATAAGCGTGAGCCATCCTGATGTTGGTGTAATAATGTGGTTTGTCCCAAATAAAAAGCAACATCAAATCTAAAATAAGCAATTATAATAAAAAAAAACAGTCACATTTATCAGTCTCTGTAAGTTTTATGCATTCATTAAATAAAAGGCTGTTTTTTCTTCTGTTTCTTTTCTACAACATGGGATTTGAAATCTTATTCTTCCAATTCATCTTCTCAGTAATAGAACACAGATATCCTTAAAATGCATAAATCAAGCCAGAACTATCTGCAGATCTGTCACAATAACTCAATCATTTAATGTCCCAGCATGAAACCAATGAGGTTTATCTAATCCAAAGAGCCTGCAGGATTCATTGCCTCTACGTGTTTATTTGATGTGTGTCCAGAGAAACGGAGATAAAGCAGAAACTCTACCTGTTGACCACTGGCCTCTCTCTTATCTGTATGGTGCTGAGCTCCTGGTTGTTTGTGCTGGGCAGACTGAAGCTGCTCTTCTTTCTGTGGCGTCGGGAACAACATGAGCTGAGGCCATGTGGAGACGAGGACAGTGAGGAAGTACGCGAGCCCGACTTGTTCACCACAGAGATCTCCATGCAGTTGGCCTGAAATGTCTGCTCGTCCACAAACTCATGATTCTGCAGAACAAAAGGGAAGAAGTTCAGATTGACTATGACGCATGAGTCACGTTTCTTTTTACATCAGTGATTGATTAGGTAATGAGTGAAGATGTTTCACAGCGATCACTAAGCAGACTGAACAGAAGTCGTTGGAAAATTGGTTGATAATTGGAAAATGAATCATCAAGGGAATAGAAGTATATTGGCCCAGATGTCCATATTAAGTGCCATCTGTGAAAACACAACTGTTATCCCTGTGATAAATGAGAATGACTTGAAGGTCAGGTTTTTGAGCGTGTTTGAGACCCAGCCAGCAGGTGGCAGAGTGTCACCGTGCAGGACCTGATGGCAGGTTTAAATCCTGCCTCTGTTCTCCGACCTCCCCTCCATCACTCTTTCTGCACTTCTATCTGTGCATAATCTATCTTGCACACCGTGTGACGCTTCATGTAAACATGTGCATCCTTGTCTGAATGCTATGTAACCTTTATGGAGCTTTTTCCACACATGGAGCAAGCTCTTTACTGGTAGTGGGATCATGTGTGTGGAGTCACAGTGGTTTACTGTCTCTCCATATCTCTGCACAAGGTTTAGAACTGCGAGTGTAAAAATCACCTCACAGCCTAGCATTAAAGAGACTCTTACATCTCTAAATTATAGATAGTGTAAAATGAAGCGGGCTGTTTTGTTTGGAAAAATAATGTTGCTGGCAGGCAGAGACATGTTATCTTTAGCATGTTGCTGGCAAGGGAACTCAACATTTCCCAACCCCATTTACAGCTATTTTTAACTCAGGCTGCATATAAAATAGATTCTACAGTTTGAGCAGGGATGAAAAAACTCAATTTGTTTCTATTTGCAATTTACAGTAACAGGTTTGCACTGATGATGCAGTAGAGACTGCATGAGGGATGCAAAGACCTCAAGGCTTTCTTTGTTTCGTGTTTGGTCTTTTTTCTCAGAGCTTTTTTAAATTAATAAAGTAAAAATGAAAGATTTCAAAGTGTGACTTGTCTGGCTTTTACATATAAAATAAATGGATTTACCGTGGTTTTCTCCAAGCAGTGCAGAAGATGATGATGTTGGCTTTCAAAAGGAGGGCTGGCGGCCTTCCCCACCAGGGCTTGTCCTGCCTCTTTGGAGGCCTTGGAAAACACAAAGTTAAAACAGACAAAGAAAAGAAGAAAAGCTGCAGTGTAGATGAGCAGCCTCAGACTCTGAGCAGAAATAATCCCAGGCAAACTAGCAGCTCGGTGATGTGGCGGAGAGAAGGCAAAGCACTAAGTTTGAATGCTGATCTGTAGCTCGGCAGCCAATCTACTGAACCCAGTGAGATGGAGATGTTTTACAGATGCATGGACACTGTGGCTGTCTACAACATGTTTGACTGCTAGAATTGGTTTAGCCACTTGTTCACTGTTTTGGTGCGAAGAAACAGGAAGGTCTAATTCAAGCTAAGCTCATTTCAGTGCAACAGCAGTGGCACACCTGGACACAGATCGAACAAATTGTACCAAACACAGTACAGATTCAAGACCATAACAACACAGCACATTCGGGACACATACACACTTGATGAGGCTCTGCACGGCTCTGGGATGAAAGGTATGTTGTATTAGTCTGCACGACAACCTGGATGCTCAAGAAAGTACAGACAAAAACACACGGCAGATCAAACACAGAGTTTAGAGGAGATGCAGGCTGAGCAGACAGGCTCCGTGGGCAAGCTACTCTCCAGCAGAAAGCCTTTGGATCCCTCCTTCCCCTCCAAACCCTGTTGGACAGACATGCATAGCTTGGTCATGAGTCAGTGTGACTGTAATGGCTGTGCTCCACCAGAAGGCAAGTGTGCCCGCCTGGCCCTCCTGCTGTATGAACAGAGAGAGAGAGTTGTCGAAGCATGTCAATGCTGCAATTGAGAGGTGTGATGTAAGAGAAAGGACGATCACACTGAAGCACTGGAATGACAGCAGCCCCCCACATTACTGCATGAGAAGCCCCCCCCCCTCCACCTCCCGTGTGTGTTGCGGCATGGCCCCCAGAGCAGAGCTGCATGCAAGCGTCAGCGAGGCCCAGGTCAGGCAGCCCCCAAGCTGCCGTTACCTCCTCCAGTGAGTCGATCAGGAGCCCGTTTTGTTTGTAGCGCATATAGGCATTAGTGCCTCGAATCTTCGCAGCACGGATTCTAGCAAGGCGAGTTTTCTGTTTGAACAAACAGACCTCTGTTTTAGCCTTTGACGACTATGCCTCACACTAATTGCCTCTGTCTCTCTGGCAGCCACAGTATTTAGTAGGTAGAAGTTATGCCTAAATCTACAATCAGGAAATTCTGCCTTAGAAAACACTTAGGAGGAAAAATAATCAAATAAAAGAAGCACTTTAAAAGCTTATTTTAAAGCTGCTGACACAACACTTTGAAGATCATTTGCTCAGTTTTTGTCAATCTCTTTCTTTCTCCCTCTGAAATATACTCAAACATGTTTAAACCACACACACACACACACATATATAAACATCTACACACACACACACACACATATATAAACATCTACACACACACACACATATATAAACATCTACACACACACACACACATATATAAACATCTACACACACACAAGCACGATAGAAGATTAATATTCTGGAAAGTAGTGTTTACCCTGCCACTCTGTTAGGTGAGGATAAGACAGCGACACAGAAAAAGGGACAAAGAGAAAGAAAATAATCATAAAAATAAAGGTGTAGAGAAATTACCCTCTGAGCTCGTCGTTTCTCTGCCCGCTGGCTCTGGTGGTAGATACGGCTGAAGTTTGACACGATGACAGGGACAGGCAAGGCAATAACCAGCACCCCACTCAGAGAACATATGGACCCAAACACCTTCCCCACAATTGTTTTTGGCACCATGTCTCCATACCTGAAACACAGAAAGAAAAACAAAGAACGTTTTAAACAATCTGCCCTCCCGGTTGCTTCCAGCATGTTAAACTCTTCTAGGTTTAATGTTATTTTTAATCATCTTGAAATAGGTACAGTGACCTTGGATTATTTCACAACTTCAAATAAGAAGTCATACATTTGAAGTAGGTGAGGAATAAATAGGACTTCTCTGAAGACTCGGCTTATTGGCCTACTTTGAGACGTTCCTCCTTTAAAAGTATTTTTCATATATAATTACACACCTGCTGGCTGCAGCCGAAGCTTTCACGTCGTGACCAAATGCGCCACACATCCTGCGTGACCTCTCTTAGCCAAACAGCTTGTGTGTTTTACAGGGAGTTGTTTCACGTTGGGAGAATGAGAAGCAGGGAAGAGGCGCAGCGTGATGCCTAACCCCAGAGAGACTGTTTAAGATTGCAGACCTCAGCAGCAGCCAACGGTGAGATGTGTTCCTTTTGTCAAATATAAATAGGCCTTGAATGTGGAAAGTGGTAAATCCATGAAGAGGAAAGAAAAATCCAAACAAAAGCACTGATTTGATGGTGTGTCTTTACACAGACAGGCTGCATTTAATCAAAGCAGACATGTCAGATGGGACCAAGCACATTAGTGTGTCTGTCCTCTGTGAGAAAGTCAGACGTGTCTGCGCTCAAGGTAAGACCAAAATTCATCCTGACCTCTTTTTCCAGCAGCAGCCAGACATGACTCGCCCATTTCAGCAGATGAAACAGATGATTTAAAAAAGAAGGAACAAAATCTAACACATATCAATTATATTGATGGTTTCTGTTTAACAACTAAGCTGTGAAAACAGAAGCACTACCAGCCTAAAAGCAAATTGTTTCAGTGCTCCATAAATGTCCGTTATAGTGATAAAGATATTCAAAAATCTGCTCACGATTTCATATCTTTCATTTTTTTCAGTGGTGTTGGAAATATGCAAAGGTTTTAGTGATGCAACACTGTAAAAACACATGCACACATTTTCCCATGAAATTAGCTCCCTGTGACTTTTAACACAGCTTCATGCACGTGTATTGCATGCGTGTTGCATACATGTTGCATGCGTGTTGCATGCGTTTTGCATACATGTTGCATGCGTGTTGCATACATGTTGCATACATGTTGCATGCGTGTTGCATACATGTTGCATGCGTGTTGCATACATGTTGCATGCATGTTGCATGCGTGTTGCATACATGTTGCATGCATTTTGCATGTGTGTCGAGGCCATTTGGGACATTATTCAGAAT
>JBAMIG010000010.1:14297178-14327847 GCA_037177335.1 Kiunga ballochi | reverse complement strand
TAGTAAGAGGAAACACACACACGCATGCACGCGCACGCTCTCTCGCTCTCTCTCTCTCACACACACACACACACACACACACACACACACACACACACACACACACACACACACTGTTTAAATGGATATAAATACAGCTGGAGATAAACATTGATTTTAACTCAACCTAAGCTGATTATAGCCCAAATATTTTAAATAATATAAGCTCTACCTTATTACACACAGCTGCAGCATGCAGAGAAGACCCAGTGCCTGCAACACATGCAGTTTGAAATAGTCTTGATTAAACTGTGTGTGTGTGTGTGGGTGTGCGTGCATGCGTCCGTGTGTGTGTGCAGGAGTTTTAATTCATGCACACCTTGTGACTTTCACACACACCAGTGATGTGTTATATTACATTCAGTCATTCATGAGTGAATAATGACATTCCCAGCATCCATTCTCAGTGGCACATTTCCTGTTATTCCCTTTCATTTTTTCATCCCGCAGACTCTTCTGTGTTCCTTTGCTACACTCAGGAAAGGGTGACTGTATTATAATCAAACTCAGATTTAAAAAATCTACCTGTGGTTTATGTATTAAAACCCCTGCCAGTCAGTGAGACACAGATGGCAAAATGCAACAAAAGGTTGTGAATCCCAGAATTATGGCACAAGTTGTGAACTTCCTTTTAATGCCAGGATGTGTGAGGAGGAGTGAGCCAGAAAGATCAGAGGGATAACCTGTTGTTTCTCAGCTTTTTCTATGGTCCATCCTGCATTAATGGAGACACTGTCTCACCCTGCAGTGCTTCCTCCTTGCCTTAACATTCAGCCATTATGTGCTCACATTGTTTAGGCTGTACACAGTCAGTCTGTTTGTATATTTGGAATTGCATCGCCCTTTCAAAGCTCAAGGGCCATAGCATTATTTAGCTTGGCCTGATGCTGTGATGAATTAGTGAGTTTCTGTGAGTGTGACCTGAATTTCATTATGCTAATTTGAACAGACGGCCCATCTGCAAGGAGCAACAGAAAGGTTGTAATTCTGCCCATGTGAGCTATTTTTGTACAGTGAAACACAGACAAAACCACCTGTGTGCATATTCTTACACAGCATTTCACAAGAGCTCTGTTGCTCTGATCAAATTAATATTTGATCGTTGGAATTGGCACACTCACTGAAATGTGAAAAAGCCATGCGGGTGGTGGCCAAATAGCTCACAGGTCCCCATATCATGTTGAGCCTAAAAGCTGGTGGAGACTGGTGACTTTGAAGCTTACAGCAACAGGGAACAAAAACTTATGCTTCCATTTCAAATCAACCTGAGTTTCAGCCTCCGCACAAGTCATGCTTCAGTGGTCTGAGAAATTACAGGATACCACCCTTTCCAATCTCACCAGCACTGGACCAGGCTATTGTGGGCCCCAGAAACAATTACCCCAAGGGGCACGGAGCCACCTTGTTTATAGCTCATTGAGCATCCACAGTTCCGATTTAGCGCAGGTAATTACAACATCGTTATCTCCTCCTAAATCTTCACTAGAGGTGTTATCACAAAAAGCTGCCTGTGGCTCAGTTGTTCAACATTTGGATATTGATCAAAACAAACACAGCATCAGTATGCTCGGCCATATCTTGGAAGGGCTAATGTTCGTTCTGCAGGTGTCGGTAACCCAGCACAGCCTGCTCACCCAGAACGCATCAGTCACACCACCACACATCTGTCGTGCCGGTCCAAGCCACTCCATCACAGCACATGGCCGCTTTCTCTCCTTGAATGTCCCACCCCACTTGGAGAGGACAAACAAATCTTCTGATTTGCCTCTAATCTGTAGTCTACACTCACCATGGGCTGCCATCAACCTACTACATCAAGGACAGGCACTCCACATGGGGGCCATCTATTAGCACAGCATCCTGCTTCCACCATAGCGAGTTAGGGACAGGGCAGGGGGACATGCTCCAATTAGAGAAGGAAACACGGGGACTTTGCCCCTGACATGTCCCTGCTGCTCCACAATAGAAGCGTGAACGTACCTTTCTCATACAGAAAGACAACTTTCCTTCCTGTCATTTCTCCCGCCTCAGGCTGTTGCTACTCATTCACCTCATGAAGCCAAACCATTTCACATCATGCTGTTTCTTTTCATGTGTGCTGTTCCCTGGGTGTTCAAGCCTGTAAGCAGGATTGGCCAGCTAAGCTTAAGTGTGTGTGTGTGTGTGTGTGTGTGTTGAAAAAATGTTTGTTTTGTGTGAAAGTGTGGTCTTTAAGTAGAAGGTCTTTGGCATGCATCTCTCGTCCGAGGCTTCCATCAACAAAAAAATCCATCCCTCTCTATAGAGCGATATGTTTAGCAACTGAGCTGAGGTACATTAGATCGCCTTCGTGCTTCATGCATTTACATGCTGCATTAAAACAATCTGCTGGAACCCAGTGGGAGTTCCATTCATCCATGTGCATTGTGTTTGTTTTACATGTTTACAAGAAATGAACCCATTTCTGACCCATCCTACCTGATTTTTAATCAGGACCTGGTACATGGGTACATGGGAAGTAGGAAACACAGAAGGAAGCATAGAGCAAAAACACGATGACATCAATATTTAATCTTTGTTCTATATGAATAAAACACAACATGGTCCCATTTAAACCACAGGACTGAATACCATTCACTTGTCCCATGTGAATCTTTCCATTTCAAAGAAGAGAGATGAACACTAAGATATGAATGAGCTTTTCCATTACCTGACACTCAATCCAAGTTCACCGACAGCCTTCAAAGTGCAGGTTTCTGCAAAAACACAGAGAAATCTAATGTGTTTGGTTGATTATGCAGTGTATCAACTATGCATGAAGCAATTACATAGCGGAGCCCTCAGGCGTGGATTGAAATTGAATGGATGAATTCCTACAGTCCAACAATCCCTCCTTTCACTCTGACTACATGTCCCTTCATTAACCCAGCCAAGCTGCCATTAGTTTGTGTATATATTTGTTTTGTGTGTTTGTTTGCCTTGCATGTTCGTTTTTTTTCCTTTTTTTTTACACTCTTCAGCAGATGTCAGTATATTGTAACACAATCTATAAGCATTTCCATATGAGCTGAGGAGACGGGCTGCGTTCACAGATAAAGGTTAAAGGTGGAAGACACGGGCTATGGGAAAAGACATGAGGGATAAAAAAATAAAGCATTGGTTTTACTGAGGGTTAGATAGATTGGAGTTTATAGAGAGGGAGGGAAAAATTAAATTGAGGGAAGAGAAGGTGGGAAGGATCATAGTGGATGGAGAGCACGAGTAAGCATGGTAGGAGAAAGCAAGAGAATGAGATTTTTGCCCTGAGAGCCCAACCTTCAAAAGCTTATGGAGGTATGCTTTTGCACAATTTTTTCCCTTAATGTAATCCCTGTTTCAGAGTGTGTGTGTGTGTGTGTGTGTGTGTGTGTGTGTGTGTGTGTGTGTGTGTGTGTGTGTGTGTGTGGGGGGGACACAGGGACAGGGTTAGGACAGGGATAAGGAGGAGATGTAAGAAACAAAAGCATATCCATGTAGAACAGAATTAATGACTCAACATCCGTTTCTCTCGCTCCAACATTAAAGATAGCTTTGAAGGTTAAACATTTTGCTGCATTAGCATGTTTAAATGAATTTGGAGCAATGATTGATTCATTTGCTGAATGTCTTTCAGGTTGTCTCAGTTGTGTGTGTGTGTCTCCCACTTTCTCATCCAGCATCTTTAAATCCCATTCTCTTCCTCTAATCCATCTTTCTCTCTCTCTTCCTCCCACACTCTCTTTGCCCTCTCCTCCCTCCTCCTTCCCTCTTCTTCTCTATCTTGCCTGCTTGATCAGTGCTGCCTATATGGGGAGGAACTACATCTTCCATGACTGGCTTGGCAGCCACTCGAGATAAACATGTTGTGGTGGACAGACGCCTGAGTCCCGGTCCGGAGGAGCAGGATGGGAAGGACAGACTGACGTGGGTGGGCCCTGTCCCGGTCTTAACGCCAGCACAGACAGCAGCGGGCCGCTCCAGCCACTTGGCCAGATGGTCCGGAGTTGAGCTCTCATCCCTGCTCATCAGATGCACTCGCTCGCTCTGTCTTGCCTCACCACGGCCCTCAGCGTCGTGTCACAGTGGAACTAGAGAAAATTAGCACCTAATTATAGGCTCCTCTCTGTGAAGAATGGGACTGGTGCTGGTGGAGCGTGTCAATGTGTGGAGGCTGGATGGTTGGCTCGCTGTGGGACTTGCACATCACTAACGGACATCCAAAATGAAATGCACACACAGGTCATGATGTGATTACAAACGCATATGCATGAGCAAGGGGCTGAACTGCCCCTCTTCCTGGTTGGTTTGTTCCTCAGCAGGGTCCCACCCCTCCCCTTGTGGGTGTTGCAACAAAAACCACTTGTATTCCCTGTCTGATCCAGCAGGATTAATTACAAACACAGAGGAGGCTGATGCCTCTGGTTTTCACAGTCTGCAGGCTCCCTTGTGGTGGTGATGATGGTGTAGTTAATCTTCACAAGAAGAAAGGGGATTTTGTTTCGGTGTACTTGATGGAGATGTAAATGCAGATGTGTGCTTGACTATGCTGCCATCTTGTGATTTCATCTGGACATGTACAGGATGTAAATTAGCTAAGTGGACACCCTAAACTTCTACATTCATGTAACACTAAATGCAACATTGAGTTAAAGGTAAATAAAGGATTTACTGCAGATTCAGTGTGTCATATTGTTGTTTGCATCTTGTGGGTGTGGAAACTTTAAACCCTTAGAATTTACACGCCGAATGCAGATCAGCTGCTCAGCTGGGAGCTTAAGGGAAATATCCTGACAACTGTTCTTGGAAAAACCATCAGTGCTCAGAAAATAGCTGAAATTAGTGTCTGCCAGCATTGTGTGATGTCAAATGAATCTCTTTCTTTCATCTGGAAAGTTAGCAATTAAACCTTTATTAGGACTGCAAAGACTTAGCAAAAAAAAGAAGGTTAATATAACAAAAAAGATCAATTCAACCTTTTTAACCCATACAAAACCACATTCCATCACACTATAATACTGTCTTTTTAACATTCTGTACTATTCATATGTTTACACTAAAACAGAGAGCACAGTTTTTATGGACCAGGTAAAATATTCAGCAAACATCACTCATGTTTTTCTAAACCTCACTGTCACATCCACATCCTTCTCATTATAAAAACAGATTTTCTGGCATCAATACAAAACTTTGGCACAGAAAATACGCTGCCGTCCAAAAAGCTTTTGAAAATTGAAGTGCCAGAAAAAAATACTGGAGGAGTTCAACCGATTTGTGCAGAAGAGAAAAAAGTGGCGGGTCAAAGACGTAACGGACGATGGCATTTGTGCAGTTTTTTTTCCTCCATTTAAGGTACAGCCACTTTAAAAGGGCTCCCAGGGACGCTGTCATCCCCCCATTTGACGATGACGGTGTAACTGCCTTTGTCCTTGACCGTGTAGGTGACATTATAGAGCTTGTTGCCCATGTGCTTGACATATACCTCCTCACAGGGTGTTTGGGGTCCATGCACACCTACCATCAGCATATTTGTACCTTGACGGAGAGACAAAAAGAGGGTTAATGGTTTTGATGAACAGTGTCTGACTAGTTTTTTTTCATGTATGAATGTTTAGATATTTATTCCCATCACCTCACCTGCTTTGTTGCAGTCAACAGTAAAATTATTCTTTTGCCCGACCAAAGCTGTGGACAGTCCTGTTCCACGACAAACCACCTTGCTGGCATCAGATGCCAGTTTGGTAGAGGTGGTGGAGGAGGAGGAGCTGTAGGCACCGCCCACCTTGGAGGTTTTGGTAACTGTCTCCACCAGGACAGAGGAGGTCTCATGGAGACTGTGTCCTCCTGACAGTCTTGCACCTGCAGGATAAAACAGTTTATTTCAAACTGTCATGGCTTGAATGTTGCATAACACAATCAGTTTTGACACAGATGCAGAAAAAGAAAGGATGCTGTTGCTCGGAGGAACAGTTCCTCTGAGCAGAAAAGTGCCAAAAAGGTGGCATGAGCTCAAATAAGAAGGTATTTAATACCATCCTCAAATAAAGTGAACTTTAAGCACCCTTGGTTATTGTTGCAATCTAGAAATCTTTATATTAATTTGAAAATTTGCAGCATCAAGAATGCATCAGAGTAGTTCATAAGAGACCATCTTTATCCAAAACAGCACAAATGTGGATGGCGTAATATTTCTCCACACTTTTTTTTAGAAGAACATTTGTTTCATAATCCAGACATTTGTCATCCACAGATCAGATGGGCGAATGACTGTCAAGCAGACCTGTGATTTTGGCTTTGAAAGGGCTTCCCACTATGTGCTGTGGCCCGCCGTATTTGATGGTGATTAGATAGTTGCCAGGTGCCATTGGTGTGTACGTGATCCTGTAACCCTCAGGGCATTCTCGACAGTCCATCTTCACCTTTGATGGCCCATCAATGTTGACTGATAGTGTACCAAAGCCCGCATTACAGGTGTTGACTACAAACTCTGAAGATACACCTGGAAGACAAGGGGCAATGCAGATGTGAATACCCCACATAAAGCCCTGGTATATGTTTATTATATATATGATCTACCTGTGGTTCCTCCTTGCAGTCCAGGGCCATGTGCAGTCACCATGCCCGGGTCTCCAATCAGACCCGGATCTCCCACTCGCACATTGAAAGGGCTTCCAGGAATGTGGCACCCATTGAACTTGACATCTATGGAGTGAACTCCGTTCTCACGTGGAATGAAACGGATTGCACTTTTGTCTGAAAAGACAAAAGAGAGTGATTTGACTCTGAGTTTAAGCATGAGGCTTTAATACGAAGGAAAAGAGAGCACGCTGCATACCACTGTCAAGCTCAGAGACGTAGCACTCTTCAGAAGAGCCAGATGGCGTGTTAACTTTAGCATCAACAACACCTCGGGCCCCATTACGCTGCACCATGAAGGATGCCTCCTGGTTTACCTTTAAGTCTTTCTCCTACAAAAAAGCACAATTGAAATGAGCTTATATATGTGCATGTTTTCCTGAAGGGACACGAGTGCACCTCATTATGCAGTTTGGTGTACGAGAGAGAAACGGTCAGAGTTTTCAACGAGGCGTGTTTTTTTACCTCACCAGAGTATGTGTGGTACAACCACACAGAGATGTTGTGATATTTTAAGAGTTTATCTGGTTTCTAGTGGTAGAAAAGTGCTCTGAAGGGGCATTTCACTTAACTAAAACTCATGTTTGCAGCTGTAACAGAAAAGGTAAAAAGTCAATAAAACAACATCCGCTCAGTGATGAGACTCATTTTGTGAGCTGCTGCAGGTTTCTTTACCCATTTCTCCCTCTGCTCCTTTTTGCTGCCTCTCAGCCTAAAACACACTTGGACTAGCTGAGCACCCACATAGCACAGCTTGTGTTGCCCCACATTAGAGAGGGACAGTTAATCCAGCCCTTCATCAACGGCCAACATCACAGTATTATAGTCATGTACGCTGCTCCAACACTCGCATTCAATTACACTTCAAGGGCAAAGTGTGATTAGACAGCAATATCTACAGCCAATCATACATGTTGTCGGCTGTTCAGCCTCGATAGTTTGCATATGTTGATGCTTTACGTGCATGATTGCCACTGAAGCAATTGAGCAAACAACATGACTGTTAACTATGTTTGTGTGAGTGTGCTCACCTGAAGACTTGTCACAGTAAGCCTGCGGGCCTCGTCTGACAGTGTAGCAATTGGAACGATGAAAGGGCTGTCAGGGATGTGCTCATTGTTAAATTTGATTGACACCTCATAATCACCTGGGGATGCAGACATTTATTTTCACAATCAAATGAACTGTAGGAAGCAGGACAAACTACTGTAAAGCTTAACAGTTCAGAGCAGTAAAGGAAAATGTTCTGCTTGGGGGGGACAGATGCATTACCTGGCTCTTTAACTATGTAAGAGACACCGCAAGACCCATCCTTCCTGTCTTCAAAGGAGATTTCAGCCTTGCTAGGACCTTCGACTGCAATTGACAGCCCACCTGCACCTGCCTCTCTGGTCCAGATACTGAATTCAGCTGAAGGGAATGAAATGAAATTGGAGTAAAAACATAGTAATGTTGATAATTATATGGAGCAAAAGGAAAACTGGATTGCTCTCCAGTCCACGTGCACAGGATAAACTTACAGGGTGCTCCTGCCACGCCTCTTTCCAGACCAGGACCTCCTGCACGGACCTTGTGTGCTCCACCTTCACCCATTGGCCCGACCGTAAACTGGAAGGGACTACCAGGGACATGTTGGCCTCTGTACTTGACATTGACAGTGTGGGGTCCAATTTCCTGGGGGATGAAGCGTACGCTGTATGTGCTGCTCCCGCCGTCCACAATGTCAGCGTCCACTGTTTTCCCACTGGGGCTTGTCACCTGGGCTGTCATGGCCTGGGAACCACTCTCAGCTGGTAAGCCAGAGAAAACAAACAGAGTTAGATGCAGTCTCTAATACATCCATGATGGGACGTGTTCTTCTTGTTAAGACTCACCCTCAGGTCTGGCAGTGATTCCTGCAAAGCTGCTGAGGCTCTCTCTGCCCAAAAAGTCCCCGAAAACATCTCTGAAAGGGCTTCCTCCTCCCCCTCCTCCCACCTGGGTGCTCTCCTCCACTCGAACCTCTCTTTTGGTCTCCCCGCCGCGGGTTTTGCTGATCTCTGTGCGCTCTGTGCGAGTGTACGTGTGGCTGCTACGGGTGAACGTCCTGGTCAGTCTCTCCTGAGCCGAAACCATCTGGAACCAGTTTCCTACATCAATGTAAAACACGGTGAGAATACAGATATGTGTGCACAGCTGCTTAATTCATCTTAAAATGGTTGACCGCTGCCCTCTAACCATTTCTGACTGCTTCCTTTGCTCACCTGGGATCTTGAGGTTAAGGCCGCATGTGCTTCCCACTGAGGCAAGAGAAGATGCCTGTCTCTTCCTGGTAATACTCTCCTTGATCCTTCCTTCTCCAGTCACTTTGACAGTAAAAGGGCTTCCTGTAGAGAACACACACACCAAAATGGAGTTTAAACTCATTTAAGGATACACATATTTAAGGTATTTTTACATTTGCAGGGTAAAAAAGCCAAACCTGGGATGTGCTTTTCAGCAAACTTAATGTTAACAGTGTAACTTCCAGGTTCTGTTGGGCAGTATGTCACTCTGCACGTCCCATCCTCCACATCCTCACAGTTTATATCCACTTTGCTTGGACCCTCAATCGACAATGCTAGACCTCCATAACCTAAATAGAATGATATCTGACTTAGTTTTCTGCCTTTATCTTGCTGTGCGTATGGAAAAAGAAGAAAACAGGGCAGCACAACCGATTAAAACGCTCACCTGCATTCCTCGTATCCACAAAAAATTCTGCCATTTCAAAAGTGTGTGCCTCAACCAAGCCTTTGCCAAAAGCCTTCACTCTGCTGGCCTCGCCTATCTCTGACTGGCCAACCATGATTTTGAAAGGGCTGTTGGCCACGTGCATGCCATTCTTCCTCACACTCACTTCGTGCTCGCCAACCTCCTTAGGGGTAAAGGAGATGCCTGGAAATTTAACCAGAGCAGGGAGGGGAAAGCAATCAAGACAGGGAACCAGGAAAAGGAAATACATTTCCACATAGCATGGCTTATCATAGTTCTGATTTCAGGCGTATATCTTACCAAGGTGTCTGTTGGGCAACCTCTTGAGCAGGCAGGGCTCTTCGTTGCCCGATGGAGCTCTGATACTGGCAGTCAAAGAGCTCAGATCAGTCTCTGCAATCTTCAGGGACACGTCGGCTGCGGTGCCGACATTCAGCTGGGATGTTCTGGTTATGGAATCGTCCCCTGACATAAAAAAGGACAATTTAGATGTTTGTCTCCCCGTAAAAATTGATATACAACTAAAATAAATAAATGCACACCAAAACGGACAAAAGGAAAACGTCTGCAGGACACTGATATATTTCCTCACCAGTAATCTTGGCAGTAAAGGGGCTGCCAGGAATGTGCTTGTTGTCGAATTTGACAATGATGTTGTAATCTCCAGGAGCTGTGGGCAGGTAGGACACAGTGCAAGTGCCATCTTGGTTATCTTTACAGGTGATCTCAGCTTTAGACGGACCCTCCACCGCGAGGGACAGCCCCCCTGGGAGGGAGAGAAAGAGAAAACTCATTTTGTTGCTGAGGAGTCTTTGCAAAGGCAGACTACGACCAGAGAAACACCAGAAAACATGTCTAACCTTCTCCTGCATTCTTTGTGACCACTGTGAAAGTAGCAGCTTTGTTGACCGTGCCATAGCTCAGGCCTGGACCAAAAGCAGTCACCACTCCGCTGTTCACAGCATCCACATAAAACTCCAGCGGGCTTCCTAAAGAGGACAATTATTCATTTCATATGTGCTAGAAAATGGTAAATAGGGCCCAGTTTCCACATTAGTAACATGATACACTGCTGACCCGGGATGTGATTTCCATCATATTTGATATCCATCTCATGGAGACCTCTCTCTGTGGGCTGGTACTTGATAGTGATGGTGCCATCCTTATTGTCGGTGATGTGCGGGCGGGCAGTCTTGCCAGAAGGCATCCGCACCTCACCTGGAGAAGTGTAAAAAATCAGTGACCTTGAAAAAAGGAAATGCTTTGCAAGTGCGTGCGTATGTGCTGGGTTAGTCTCACCTGTGATTTCTCCTTGCTGTGGCGTGAAAGGGACCAGGAAGTTAACGGGTCGAAAGAGAGGGTCCACAGTATCACGGGGAACTACCGGCTCATTTGTGGCCTGTCAATGCAGAAAGGAGGAAAAAGGATTTTTACTAAATTCAGAACAAATGAATGCCTCACACACAACTGGAGCAATTATCCAGGACTCATTAACTCACCACCACATGGAAGGGGCTCTTTGGGATGTTCTGCCCCCCAAAGCGGATGGTAATAACATATTTTCCAGGTTCAGGGGCCGTGTAGTATATGTCAAAGGTCCCATCGTGATTTTCCACCACATCCATATCCACCTCCATCCCCTGTGGGGTTAGCACCTTACAGGTCACCTTGCCCTTCCCAGCAGCCTTGGCATCCACAGTGATGACTGTGTCCTCAGAGGTCTGCAGCCTCTGGAGATTTGCTGTTAATGAGTGAGATGGAAGATGAGTCGAAGGTAAGCTAGGCTTTCTTCTGAGCTCTTGCATTGTGTCAAAAATATTTTAAAATGTAAAATAAAAACAAGTCTTTGTTACTTACACATGCCATGTCCTCCAATTGAAACTGCAAATATATAAAGAAAGGTGGTGAATAAACAGAAAATGTCTGTTCTTGTAGGGATAATGATTAAGTTAATCTAAAAACACTGCAGCAACTGTGTAGCTTTCTACCTGTGAGGCGACATTTGCTGGCATCTCCTGTGGGCAGGGACTGGATGCGGTAAGGGGAGTAGGGAATTTCATCTCCTCCATATTTAATTGTGATGGTGTAGGGCCCTGTAGAGTCAGGGACATAGGACACAGTGTAGGTCCCATCCCGGTTATCTTGGATAGTTGCGTTCTTTGGTTTGCCCTCCGGGTCCTGCAGCAGACATGTTAAGCGTATTTAAAGAAATGGCTTTTAGCTGAGATTTTTACTTTATTAAAAAGTAACTGAACCCACCAGAATCTGCACAGTGAGGAGTCCCTCTCCAGCATCACGAGCATCAATGGTGAACTCAACTGGCAGGCTTGCAGACACTCCTTTGGTGTCTAGACCAGGACCACTGGCACGCACCTTACTGGCATCATGCCCAGGCTGAGACATTACCTTGAAAGGACTTTTGAAAGAGCAGGAAGTAGAGAGGCATGATTCAAAAAGCTCAGTCTGAGAAAAGACATTATAAAATGTGCTTTTTTAACACTGTACCTATGTGGGACTTCCTGGTCTGCGTATTTGACTGCTACGGTGTAGGGACCATCCTGTGCTGGGGTGTAGTGAACTGTGTGGGTGCCATCGCCATTGTTCTTTACACCAACAGGCTCCACAGTACCTGCAAATCATGACATGCCACATGCTTGCCTTTTCTTCTTCAGTCAACTTGTGAAAAGTTTGTTCTTTGTAATCTTCACACGACATGTCCTCACCTGTTGGACCATAGAGTTTGACATCCAGTGGGGCTTGTCCAGCCTGTGTGGAGTCTACTGTGAAAGTCTGGGGAACATGGGCTCTCACTCCAGTGCCCAGTCCTGGACCAGAACATTTCACTTTGCTTGGGTCCACTGGATCCTTCACAGGCACACGGAAAGGACTGCCAGGGATGGGTTGACCTCCATATGTAATATTTACGTCATAGTCTCCCGGAGTGAACGGGACATATTCCACACTGCAGCTGCCATCTTTGTTGTCCTTGCAGGAGATTTTGGCCTCAGAGGCTCCCTCAATGGTCAAACCGAGACCTCCTGTACCAGCACCCCTAAGAGAGAAGTCAACATTCAGAACCATCTCTGAGACTTTGTTTTCAGACCAAATACAAAATAAACAAAATGCTCAGATTTGAGTAGAAGTTGTCTGTATGGTACCTGGTTTCCACAGTGAAACAGTTGGGCTTATTGGTTATTCCTCCCTCCAGACCTGGCCCATAGGCACGGACCCGAGTTGGATCACATCCTTCCACTACAGACACTCTGAAGGGGCTCTTTGGAACAGGCGCATCATCATACAGCACTTCAATCAGATGCATTCCTGCAGATAAGCAGTTTCATCGCTTCATTGTTCACTGATGCTGCACCTCTTTGTCTCAGTTATTCTCAAATATTTTCTGGTACTGCTTCTATGAGCCAGACAAATTCCCTTTTAGGGAGGTAAACATCTGTTTATTTATAAAAGACAGTGTCTAGAGTGCAGACACTCTGGTGAATGTACAAGATGTTACATGTGCTCCCAATTCATTATTCTGTTACAACATTTTTCTGACAGAACGCTCTCAGTAGGCCTATAAGCCAGATTTCCAGCCGCACTGCTATGATATTAGAGAATGTCTGGTGGTGGTGAAGTGCTCTGTGATCTCTTTTCTTTGCGTTTTAGGTCTCTATTAATATCTTCTGTCATTCCCCTGCTGTATTGCCACATGCAGGCAGTCTTCAGCACACATACCTGCCTGGTTAAGAGCTTCTGTTCCAGAGCACACTATTTATAAAGCAGAACCTGTCTGCCTCTCTGACTCCCTGCTCCCTGCCCCTCACATCATTGCTCGACTGCATCATTCTGTATTTATACCCCTCTCTCGCTCGCTCTCTCTCTTTTCCCACTCTCTAGTCTTATTCCCAAAAGGCACCCAGCACAAGCACCTGTTAGTGATTTTTCTGTCTGACTGTAGCTGTTTTTTTTACAGATTCCTGCTTTCTAAAATTAACTATCTGCATCAAATTTAGTAAATTAAATGTATAAACTGTGTGTAGTTCTGTTACTGCTGCCCAACACTGATGGCATAAATCCACAGTGCTATGTGACCTTATGTGATGTTTTATCAAAGCTCTTACCGTCCTCATAGGCTGTATACTCCACCCGGTAAGTACCGTCTCCCTTGTCAGTGATGTAGGTGTCTGTGTTGGCGCCGGAGGGGTTGATAATGTGAACCTTTACGTGACCACCTCCAACCTTTTTGAGGGCACGGGCATCAACAATGAAGTGGGTTGTAACTTCCCTGAGGACTCCTGAGACAAAAAAAAAGCATTTCATGTGATTTGTTGCCTAAAGCTAACATGAAACAGGATGAGTAAGCACTGTCGTTACTGATACTGGTTTATCTGAATCCAACACTTACTAAATAAGTGACTGCATATTTTCTTCTTAAAATAAAATGCAAATTAATTTCACACGTAAGTTGTTCTGTCTTGTGTTACCTCTGGGTTCCACTCCAGGCCCGTAGACATGCACTCCACTGGTGTCCACAGCAGGCTCAACCTGCAGAACCTTTGGAAAATAGGGGATCATGTGGCCACCATATTTTATGCTGATAGTGTGTGTGCCTTGAAAAGATGGGATGTAGGTGACAGAGAAGGTCCCCTCAGCAGTTTTCTGGATGTGCACTTCAGCTTTCACCCCTGTCTTTGACACAATCTCAATGGTGAGCTCAGCATCGCCTGCTGTGGTGCAATCCACTGTGAAGGTGGCTGGTTCACCTGCCTTGGCTCTCTCCAGACCCGGCCCACTGGCCGTTACCTTGCTTGGATCGAAGGCGGGGCGAACAGCCGCTTTGAAGGGAGAGCCAGGTATGTGCTGCTCTGCAAACAGGATGTTGATGGCATATTCACCGGCCTCAGTGGGAAGGTAGAAGACTGAACATGTGCCATCACCATTGTCATGGCACTCAATTTTGGCTTCACACGGGCCCTCCACTGTCAGACCCAGCCCACCAGCACCAGCGCCCTTTGTGTCGATAGTAAATGGAGCTGGTTTGCCCACAATGCCACTCTGCAGGCCTGGGCCAAAGGCTCTCACCTGCGATGCAACAGATAAAGCCGGTTTTGCGACATACTTTTGGAAACTTACACGATTTTCATAGAAAAAAGAAAGCACATGTTTGTCCTGAGCTCCAAGTCAGGCGGAGGTGCAGATCTAAGAGCAGCTTACAGGAGCATTTACCTTCGAAGAATCAGCTGGCATGACTGCTTCAACCCCAAAGGGGCTTCCCATGACAGGGTTCCCATCATAGCTGACATCAACCTTGTACTGTCCCTCCTCTGGGGGGATGTACTTCACGTTGTTAGTGCCTTTGTCTTTGTCTGACTCCAGCTTGCATGGGATTGGACGGCCAGAGGGAGATGTCATCTTCACACCTACATTGCCCTGGCCGCCCGCCCCCTTTGTGTTAACTGTGAACTCCTGATCCTTGCCAACCTCCACTTCTAGAGGTAAAATTACAAATGAAGTGCATAATCATTACAAGTGACACCCTTTGTAATGTGCACAGAGGTATAATAGTTGGTATTTTTAACTTACTGGTATCTAACCCCTCCACCTTCACCTTGCCAATATCCATAGCTGGTGCCACTGTGATGTGGAAGGGGCTTTTGGGAATGGAATCACCTCCATGACTCACAGAAATTGCCATGTTGCCCTGCATTATCAGCAGAGGAACAATGAATAATTGATGATGTGGGACCTAATTGTGAATAGCATTGCTGAACAGACAAAGGCCTGCAGTACCTGCTGAAGAGCTGTGTACTTGACAGTGTAGGAGTAATCATGGTTATCGATGATCTCAAAGTCCCGAACCGCCTCTCCAGGGCCTGACGCTGAAAAATGCACCTCAGGCTTGGCCTTTCCAGCTCCCTTTGTGTAAATGGTGAAGTGTGTTGGCGTGCCCACCTCCACACCTGAAACATGCGAACGTTTGGTCTGTGTTACAGGAACCTGTAAAAATCATGCTATTCCCATTTGTGCTGATTAAACAAAGTAGGATTTTCAAACGTCTCACCTGTCTTGTGAAGTCCTGGACCCTCAGCTCTCACCTTGCCAGCATCGTGGGACGGGTCCACCTTGACTTTAAATGGACTGATTGGAATTTCCTGAAAAAGATCACTCATAAGCTCACCACCCTTCTTGGATTGAGCCGTATGGAAAATGAATGAAGGTTTGCTCATAAGCAGAGATGTGACATGACGCAGTCTCAACTCAACTGGGAACTGTATTTTTACCTGGTCAGCAAACAGGACCATGATGGTGTATCGGCCTGGACCGGGGGGAGTGTATTTCACGGTGAAGGTGTCATTGTCATTCTTGATGATGTCAAAGTCTATGTCAGCCTCAGCAGGGCCAACCACCCCCGGAGCACACTTGATTCCAATGCTAATATCACCTAATGGTGCATAAAAATGAGCCCAGTTGCACAAAGGTTATTGAAAAGCAGACCATCTGAATAAACTGCATCTCTTAAAGCTTCATTTTTAGCATTCAGGTTAACCTCTTTCTGCTTCATTTGCTTTTTATATTCACTGGATGTAGCACATTATTTGATCAACCTCAGAGGAGTGCGTTTGTAACCACTCTCATCTTGTGCATGCTCGTGCAGGCTCACCTTGTCCAGCTTCACTGCAGTCCACTGTGAAGTATGTTGGCTCGTTAGCTTTCAGGCCTGTCTTCTCCACTCCAGGCCCATAGACTCTGACTTTATCAGGATGAGAGCCCTCTCCAACCAGTACCTAATGAATTCATAGAGTACTTAAAGCAGAAGCATCTGACTAATGCACGGCCGCAGTGCTCTTACTTTGCCTATATTTGATTAAGTATCATCATACCAGATCAACATAATCTTGTGTGTCATGTATGATCATTTGGCTGCTCGTGTGTCTTACCCTGAAGGGACTGTTGGCCACATTGACCTCACCCCAGGTGATGATGATGGTATGTTTAATGGGCTTGACAGGAGTGTATACACACACAAATGTGCCGTCTCCCTTGTCAGTGATCTTGATATTGATGGTGCAACCTTCAGCGTCCTGAGCGGATACAAAATTCTGTCAGTTCTGCTCTGTGTAGCCTCATGCAATATAAATGATGCATTCAAATGAATAAAAAATGAAGATTCCACAAGCTTGTGCTTGTTTTACCTGTGCGTAGATCTTAAGGTGACCCTTCCCAGCCATGCGGGCATCAATGGTGAACTCGGTTGGTTTGTTCACGGTGACACCAGTTGGCTGCAGGCCTGGCCCATAGGCTTTCACCTGTAAACACACTGTTTAGTATATGCATGAAACTGAGCCTCATGGTAAACTAGTTTTAAAATACCTTCTCAGGGAACACATCATTGACTGCAGGGAGGATGTGCGCCATGAAGGGACTGTCCTTGATGTCTTCATCATCACAGATGACGTGGACAGCGTAGTCTCCAGGCTCAGTTGGCCAGTAGCGTACGTCACATGAGCCGTCGCCCTTATCGTCACATTCAATTTTAGCCTGTGATGGGCCTTCGATGGAAAAGCCTGAGCAGAGTAGGATTCATACATATAGACTTTGCCAGCCAATTCAAAGCCAGGAGCTCTGTTACTTGTGTACATCTCACCCAGAGTCCCAACTTCCGTGCCAATGGCCTCTACCACAAAGTCAGCAGATTTTCCCACCATCCCCGTCTTCAGACCAGGACCCCAGGCCCTCACTTTCTGGATACCTGCCTCTTCGCCTACCTCCACTTCAAAGGGGCTGCAACACACAAGAACACATCAATATCACCTGCTGTATCTGTGACTGTACCCTGTTAAAGAGGAGCTGAAGGTATGTTTGGGACCTTACCTGCGTGGGATAGACTGACCTCCCCAATTGATGCTTACTGTGTATTTACCAGGTTTAAGGGGGAAATATTCACACTCATACACTCCATTTCCTGCATCTCGCACTTTTACTTGCTCCTCTGCTCCAGCTGAGAATAAATAACACTGTCAGTATGCATTCTCATCAGCACATGTCCTGCATTTTATGTAGTACATTATCATATGCATATGTGAATGCAACCTGCAGACACAAAGCACAAACTAAGAAAATAACCCAGAAATGTACAAGTAGGACTGAGGAGCAATGCAGAGCAAAGAAAGCTGTCTGACTCACTTGGTCCTTTGACGGAAACATTCAGTTCACCGCTGCCAGCTCCTTTGGTGAAAACTTTGAAGTCTGCAACCTCCTTTATTCTCACACCTTTAGGCTGAAGCCCTCTGCCAGTAGCTCTGCATGCATTCGGGTTTATGGCTGAAAGAAAGAAAAGCAACTATTAAAGCAAAAGCTATTTTCCATACAGAAAACTGAGAGTAGCCAGCAGATCAAAGCAAAGTTAGTAGCAGATTCCTTTCAAAACACTCACAGACAGAACCTGCAACAGAAAATTGTGCTTTTTGTAGATGACATTAAACAGAGTCCACAATGCTGAATGAGATACAGAAACATTGCAGTG
Source organism: Kiunga ballochi (assembly GCA_037177335.1). Lineage (NCBI taxonomy): Eukaryota > Metazoa > Chordata > Actinopteri > Atheriniformes > Pseudomugilidae > Kiunga > Kiunga ballochi. The sequence continues at coordinate 14,309,924 of JBAMIG010000010.1, read as the reverse complement.
CATCCAACAACATTTCTGCATGTCACACGGAAATGTTGAGGGCAGGCTTCAAACTGAATGCTGGCGAATGCAAACGTAGACATGAGGAAAACAAACATGTCAACGACACAAGCAAAGATATTTAACAAGGAAGGACAAAGAAAGTGACAGATATGCAAAGTGGGATCATCTAAGAACTATGTGTACGACATTACACCTCGTTTCTGTCAGAATATAACAAAACCCTCAAGCAGAAAGAGGAAAGAGCCGGCGACCAAGCATGGCACTGTGCCACGGCACCCTAAAGCACACAGAGGGCATATGCAGCGGCCGGCGTAGCACTGACGTGATCTGAAGGAGCAATGGACACAAGCTCCTCCTAACAGATTTATACTAACTTGGACGGCCAGGTTTTGGAGGGGGGGCCCCCTTCCCACCCTTTGCTCCCGGAGGGGCGCGCACTGACTGAGGAGCTATCTGCAGTGGAGCTCCCACAAGAGGAGCAACAGTTGGAGCTAGAAATGACAGATAGGAAGGGTTACGGTCTGAACAGGGCGGCTGTTCCCAGGGGAAACAAAGCTAAATGTAGACTGTGATGGATGAACCACCTTCACATCAACAGCATGTTAAGAAATCAGATTCCTCTGACAGTAATTTAAAGCGCAGACAGATGACTTACCCTCTGCAATGTTGACATTGTAGGGACTCTTGGGGATCTCCTGGCCAGCAAATAGGACATGAATGGTGTGAGGCCCCTCCAGAACAGGCCGATATGTGCAACGGAAAACACTGTCCCCCTTATTCTCCAAGATGAGCTCCACAGTGTCATTGTTACCCTGAGGATCAACGATGACCACGCTGACGTCTCCATGACCAGCACCTTGGCAAAGCAGAAAAATAATTTCCCATCCTACTCTGACACCAAAATCCAAAAGATTTAGGTGATTCTTTGTTTTTAATACTGACTCATCAGAGCAAGTCTGCAGATCTGTGAAGAGGCAGATGCTTGCCCTACTCACCAGCTGTGAAGATGTCAAAGTAGGTGGGTTTGTTGGCAATGTTTCCTGTAGGCTCCAGACCTGGACCTCTGGCATGGACCTTTTTTGGATCGCCCATAGCCTTCGTCACATTCACAGAGTAGGGGCTTTTATCAATGTCCTGTCCTGCAAACAACACTTTAACCTGGAGTTGAAAATGAAACCCAGAGAAGTTGTGGTGAATAAAAAGTCCTTTCATTATGATGTGGTGAGAGATGTACAAAACAGGATGAACTTCATAATAACCTTGTGGACACCTTCAACTTTAGGCACATAGGTGACGGTGTAGGTTCTGTTTTTGTCATTATTGGGTTTAACTTTAGCCTGGAAATAAAGATGTGCAAATAAGAGTAAAATATTATTTCAAAGGATTATGCCTTTGCAAATAAAAGATTAGCTAATAGCATTTATTTAAGACTTGCCTCCTCCTTGTGTCCTTCAGGATCCTCCACATACACCAGAACTTCACCACTACCAGCTTCCAGGGTCTCCACAGTGAACACAGCTGGTTGCAGAACTTTGTTTCCATGAGGCTCAATGCCTGTGATGCAAATGCAAAGAAACAAGGAAGGTTGTTTGCTCATAAAGCTTTTCTACAATAAAAGATGAAACTCAACAAAATAAAGGTATAAAGTGTCCAGTTAATGTAGATATTGTACCATAGTGGGAAAAAAAGACAGACTAGAGAGCAAAAACTTTTTTTCTTCTGAGAGGTTTGAGAAAATGCAACACTTGTAAAAATTATCCAAAAAATGATGAAGAAATAAAAATAATAACATGAAATTATGACATATTGCTAGGTCTAGTGCCAAAAGTCACTGCTTTGATATACAGACCAAAAGGAATGAAAAGCATTTCTTATTCATGTCCTTGTGTTTGTGTCATGTTGTGCAACCAACCTGGTCCGTAAGCTTTGGCCTTGTCTGGAAACAGCTGCTTCGCTTTGAGAGGAGCCCCAGGCTTCAGTTTCGCTTTGGGGAACTGAGACAGGTAAGTCATGACAGAGTGCTCGTCCACATCTGGGTCCACAATTTCCTCTGGAGCAATCACCTACAGCGCAGAAAACAAACATTTTAAGGTCATTTCTACTAAGCTTCTGGGAATTTGTACGTTTTTTATTACAATATAGTCCAATTAATCATTTCTTTAGTCATTCTTAAATGAACTATATTGTCATTTGCAACAAAGCTATGGATTACTCTTTTTGCAACTTTGTCTTATTAAGCATGGTGCAGAAGGATTTAAAAAGGATTAAACATGTTTATTCTCTGCACCTCTGACTCCTCTCTCTTTTAAAGCACTTGTTAGTCTGTCTATCACGAGACGGCACAAAGCCGTGCTCAACAACAGTTATATTTAACCTCGGGACTGCAGGGTGGGGGGTGGGGGTTTTATCCTGAGCCAGACCTATTCCACATCTCTTTAACAACACCACACTGGAATCCAGCCCCCTAAGGCCTGCAGAGCCATGACATTCACCCCCAGCTATCTTTCCTATGCTAAGCCTCATGGAGAATAAGCAACCTCGTGTCTTAGACAAACAAGTAAACAACCTCCATGGTGCACATTACAATACAGCCAACCCAATGGGACCGGGAACACTGCATACTCGGCCTGTTCGCACTGTTATTCTGAGGAGCGCAGGCATATTTTATATCTCTGTTTCAAGTGCTGGCTCTGAAAGAAACCTCACACCTCCACAAATGTACAAATTCTACCAAATAAATCTCCAACACACTGGCTTACTGAGAGTTACAACAAAGTAGATGGAAATATAAAAGGCAAGCTGGGTAATAAATATTTTATTTCACCCTCCAGTACGATATCCCCAGGAAAGCACTGGACTCCCTGTCTTACACAGCACTGATTTTTCATTTCAATCAATTCAATATCGTCTCACAGGGGTGTCTGGTGAGTATGTTTGCCTTTGCAATCGGTGCAGCTCAGAGTTCATTTTTGGTAGCTGAATATTTAAGGCAAAAGTGTCAAACTCCAGTCCTCGAGGGCCGGTATCCGGCTGTATTTACATATGAAGGTATCTGTAAGTACTATTAACCATCAGAGAACAGAAACACACCTGCTTCGGTCTAATGACATCTGCTCCACTGTGCTGCACTACAGCAAACTAACACACTGTTGTCTGCGATGCATCTTACCTGAGGCACACCCAACCAGTCATCAGCCTGTTGCATGGCTTCTTTGGCATTCTGCACAGGCTGGTTTGGGTCCCAGTCTGCCCAGTCTGGACACAAACCTGGGGGAATACAAAGTGGTATATATATATACGATGCGCTGGTTAACAAATGCAGAGCTAATAATAAGGCCACTTAGGCTGTCGATGCTATCTTTTCAACACTTCCAACTGCAAAAGTGTACAGCCTTATCCACACCACTGAGCTCCTGCAAATTCTATATGGTTGACAATGAATGTCTCTATCGACCGCTCGCAAGAGGCAGCTTCGACTGAGGCAGCGGCGCTTTCACTGTAGCTGAGGCTTGCCTGCTTTGTGCTGCTAATGCCTAAATTGGATTAGTGTTGGCAATGGAGTGGCCACTCACTCAAAAGGCCCATACAAGCACACCACAGAATACTATTATCCAATTAATATAGACACACAACTACTGAATAAACAGGGATGCGTTTGTATGCATAAGAAAGGAATAAATGAGTGTGCAGCAGCTGTGGAAAACAAAGCTTTTACACAAGTCAGGTTTGATTTAGATGTATGCAACAACAGCATGAGTGTAAATCTACTTAGAAAAGCTGTGCCTTCTGCCCAAATGGTTGGTTTCTCATTGGTCTAGCCCATAAACCTGTTTTCCTGCATTTGAGCCGGGTTTAAATCAGAGATGTGCTTCAGAACAGAACGACTTTCACCCTGCTGTTTAGTAAAAGCTGATGAGACAACAGGACCTTGTATGGTCCGCGTTGCAGCAGTGCCGTGTTTGAAAGATGTGTCCACATGACTCACATAAACACAGTTAAACACGGTGTCGCTACTCCCCCACCTTTTACTCTGTGAAGTCAGTCAGAGGAGTACTTTCTAATGTTCATTGTTGGAAGCAGAAACCTCAGCTGGCAGCGGCTTAAATCGTGGCCTTGTGGTCTTTGGATCTGCGGTTTAGGCACCTCCCTGTGACAGATTTCTGAATTTTGATGCGGGGCCAAGCATTCCCCTTGACGGATGAAGAAGAGTGATGCCCAAATTTGGGGGTGTTGTGTAGCAGCAAGGCTATAAACACAAAGCCAGGTTTGGACCTCTGGGCCTGATACACTAAACGCGAGTGCTTTAGTCAGGGAAGGACAGCTGGCAGAGAAATCCTCTTGCCATCAGCAACCCCTTAACAAAACACTAACGTCATGTGCTCCTAAGAGACAGCTCACATTTACTGATGCATGAATCTCGCTGTACGGTGGTCTGTTTGAGTGTGTTAGAGAAACATGGGATTTTTAAATGAGGAGCAAATGAAACAAGTCCTCCTGCGAAACTGATGCCGCTGCAGATATGCTGACTGACATGTGCCTGACCCCGAAGTCCACAGCAACCAAGGAAAACCTCCATATGCATAAAACCTGTCAACAGCTCCTGCACATATCATGACTCAGCACTTTTACCGTCTGATCTGAAGAGTCAGCAAACACCAGTACAATCCTCTTACCAGGGGCACAGTTGTCAACCAGAGCTCCCAGGGCTTTACCATCCCGCCAGTCACGGTTGAAATTGTTGATGGGCAGCTGGGGCACCTTGTTCTGGATCCAGCCCAACAAGCGTTGTTTGGGGGTCAACTTCTTCACCTCCTCCTCGTCTTCATCGTCCCACATGGGCATTGAGATGGAGTAGTGGAGGATGAGAGTCCAGATAAGACCCAGTATAAGCTTTAGATTCCCATCCACAATGGCTTTGCTATCTGTGAAAGGACAATGAGGGGATAAAAGCAAACATAAGCTCATCTAACGCATCGTGTCATCCAACACTTCCTGATTTACTTCTGACAGCTGATTGCTTTTCATGCATTGTTGCTATCACTGAAAACAAAGGTGTAATGTATGAAAATGTTCAGGATTGACCAAACTGTTCTGCATAGAAATATAAACAGTGATTGACTGCTGACGAGACAAGAATCTAATGGTCCTCGCTGCTTCCCCCGAGTCCCCTTTCTCTCAGACAGCTGTCTGGCTGAAGACCCCTGACAATCTGTCATCCAGTCACAATGATCCTCTGAAGACAGTGGCAGCTGAGGATATGTGGAAATGGATCCCTCTCTGCATTAATACCACTTGGATTTCAATTACCTCCTAAACTTGCAGCACTATAGTGTGATAAATCCAATAGAAGATTACATTTATTGATGCTGATTCTGCTTCCCATTTCCAGAAGTTTTCAGAGGAAAAGTTTGTCTGATAAGTTTGTAATAATCTGGTCTGATTCTGATAATTAGCATTTATTTAAGCTAAATAAATAACCTCTGAGGCTTTAATGTGTCATGGATTGATCTTGTGGGATTCACAGTTAATTTGCTAACATTTTAATAAGTCTGATGCCAGTTGTTTATAACATAAGTTTTACTGATCAGTCCGATGAGCGACAGCACAACACATCAGATGCTGATGCTTGATGGGATTCTGCTTGACTGGCAGAGACAGGTGGCACGATGTCTGTTCGGCTTTAAGAGCAACTGCATGGTCAAAGAGGCATCCATCAAGTGGGATCTGGTTACACACTGCCACACATGTGCAAGCGGTGATTCTTTCTGAGGTTCCTGCTGTAACGAGGCTGAGACATTATCTTCACAGGGCTTCCTTGACCCACTAGCGCTATGTGAAGAGAGATGGAGGGTGCTGTGAAGTAAAATGCCAGGACTTTTATTATCACGCCCTGTTTCTGTCAAAGCAGTCTGACCCAGTGTGTGTCTGTACAGCAGCGACAACTGTGCCAGACATACACCAGCATGTTAAGTCCCAGACTCATTATACAAGACGAATGGCCGGTGAGGTATTATCTGTGATTGTGACCTTTGCCCTCCAGCGAGGTACTGCTTGAGATTGGATATCGCCATCTAGAGTTTCCCACATTGTTAGCACACAAACAAATGCTGCAACAAATACACATACGTTGCTTTTTCTGGGGGTGGGGTGTGGCCACTATGTGGTCTTCACAGTCCAACGACCAAAACCTCAACTCTGCCAGGAATTTCACTCGACTGTGTTGCAGGATCATTAGACACTTGAACAGAAAAGTACTCTGTCAAAGTTTAATAAGTATTTCCTGCATGAACTGCTGTTTGTAATAAAGCTCCTGATTCTTATACAATATCAATTCTTTTCCCAAGAGACAACCAGATGCAGCAAAATTCATAGAAGCTCTAATCAATTCACTCTTGAGTCTTCCTGAACTGATTCTGGGGGGAAAAAATCCACAAATTGAAACCCAAGTTAATATCAGTGTACCACAATCTGATCCTCTAACCCACCGCATAGGAACAACGAATGGTTTTGTTCTGCAAAAAGGGGCCTGATAAAGTCATGTGTGTGTGTTTAAATTGTGTCAGTCTCATTAGCAACTGGATTCATTTCCAGACCATAGTTTTAGCCCGTGGCAGCAGCAGGAGCTGAAGCAATACTGAGAAACCAATAGATCTTGGCTCTGGTGCAGCCGAATGACCTCAGTGACACCTCTGCTGTAAGTTTCCAATAAGCTGACCTGATAACATAACTGTTAGGACATGACACTGCAACAGTTATGTTTGATACTGATGTCATTTAGTCTTTATTTATTCACTCCTTTATTCTATATGAGAACGTTTTCATTGCACATCTAAAGGTTTCCGTGCTAACTTACCTATTGAAACCAGTTTGATATGTTCTCTGTCCAGGAACTCAAGCGCCACAGACACATTTTCCAGTTTCATCTGACGGAAATTGGGCCTGTTGTGATGTTTTCTGTACATTTTCTTCTGGCTCAATACTTCCAGGAGTGAGATGAGCTTCAGCCCATCACTGAAATCCTTCTGCAAGTCGGTGATGGACTTGTTGACGCACTTCAGGTGCTCGTTGCACCACCTGGTGAAGGTGTTCTGTTGGATCTTCTTCCATGGCGCATCCTCGGCCAAGTCCTTCTCCGTGGCTGGCATCTCTTCTTCCTCCTCTTCCCCAAAGTCAGTGGCCTGGTAGTACTGGGGAGGCAGCTGGTCGTCGCCGTAGTTGTTGCTCATCATGATTGCTTTGTCCACTTTTATACCTCTGTGACACTTGTGTGTTGAAGCAGGGCAGAAAACTTTAACAGGTCGATGGCAAGCGCGCGCACGCTCGCGGAAGCAAGTTCCAAGCTTGGATTAGTTCAAAAAGCAGCCACGAGATTCTTGGAAGGTACTTGCGAAGAGACCACTTGTGTCTGGACAGTGATTGATTAAAATATCCGATTTACGAGGCAGCTGTTTGTTCTTTCTGTCTCTTTTCTGCAACTGGGACCCTTTGCGTCACTTTGGAAGGTTTAGGAAACGCGCAGTTCTGCGGCAGGTGAACCGGAGCGGCGCTGCTGAAGCTGACTTGTGCGTTAAACTTTGAATGTTGAGAGAGGAAAGAGATGGGTTTATAAAGGACCCCCAGGCCACGTCACTCAGTGTCTGTGATCATAGTCTATTTGCTCATCCATTAGGATAACGGGAGTCAGTTTACTGGGAGGATGGGGAGGTGATTGGTCAGAGCACGAGCAGCGCAACAGTTGTGGCATGCACCTTATTTTTAGGCACTCCTATTTGGGCGACATGGGGGAGGGTGAAGGGGGGAAGAGGGGGGGGAACGATTGTTTTAAATGCGTGTCATGTTTTTGCGTCCAGAACCAGAAACTAAGAGATAAAAGTGTATTCAGACCATAATCCACCAGTTCACCCATTATCTGTATTACACAGTAATATTACACAGTACACAGTGCACAGTACACAGTACACAGGCCAAACTATACTTTTTATGAGAGGAAAACAGAATTCACGCGCGTCTCTGCTCCAGTAAGGCCGCGCGAGGAGACATTTTCAGGGATGAAGTCAGCGCGTGAAGCTGCTGCATTACGTGTGTTTGGAAGTTATCTGTCATCACTCAGTGAAATGCATCTCTGAGCAGATAAGTAAAGTTCACTGTACTCCTGCAGGGTTGGTGTGTTTCAGCCTGCTTGTTTCCGGAGATGCGCAATAGGTTTCTGGTGTTTAGAGGTGAAAACCACATAAAGAAAGAAAGAACCAGTAAACTCCAGGTTTGGTAAAGGTTTGTGACTCAGCATTGCAGCAGCAGCCTTGATGAAGTGGTGGGAGGTAAGAATAACTGTGACACACACAGAAGGCATTCTCGGGATACCCTCAGGTTGATCCTCCACCATGTCATAAAATACTCAAAAGATCCTTTTAAAACGTATTTTTAGCTATTTCTTCATCAACTGTTTGACATAGAAAATAAATAGCAGAGCTTTTCCTATAAACACCCAGCCAGGATCTGCTGGAATGGAGTCAGTCTCTCTGAAAGCTAAATAAACATCCAAATGTCCCCTTTTCACTGAGTTTGCTTCCAGACAGACTCACTTCCCTATAATATCTAAGATCAGCAGTATGTACTTTAACCTGCTTCAAACATGTAAATTTGACACCTCAAAGCATAAAAAATGGTAAATCACTGATGTATTTTGTTCTCACAGAAGAATAACTGTGATTTAAATAAATACAACAGAAAGAAAATGAAACACAATGAAATAAAATATTTTATAAATACAGATTTCTGACTAACAGCAAACATGTTTGGAAACTTAGTAATAATTATTAAATTTATTTCTATTAAAAAAGAAGCTCTTTATTATTGGGAACATATTTATGTCTCACAGATTTGATAAGGTTTAATAAATATGTGTAAATAACAAAAGTACAAAGTCAGATCAGTGCTGAGTTGACATTATATCTCTGAATGCTTGTGGCTGTTGCACAATCAGCTTTTCACATTTTTTAATTAGCTGTCCTTCTTTTAGCCCAGTTGAACACATTAAATATTTAGGAAGGGATTTGGAGAGCAGTTGCTGGACAGATAACCCTTATGCTGAGAGACATTTGATGAGATTGTGCTGTGATCTGGAACAAACATCCATTAAGACACTTTTTATTCCTTTAGCAGATAAATGAGACAGGAGCCTCATTCAGAATCCAAAGGGAGTATTTCTGAACTTTGAAAACTAATTTACTTTTAATCTAAGTTTGCTGTTAAAGGTTTTACATGAAGCTTTATATCCAGGAGATGGCTGGATAATGAGCTGCACCTAATCCCAGCCATAGTGTGCACATGAGTGCTTGATCAACAGCGTTGACACACCAGTTCCTGCCGTCTGTAAAGAAGCCATGTCCGGGAGATTACATCATGTTTCTGGTGTGAGGGTTAATAATATCTATACGGCCGTGAAACACGATGCCAGGAAAGACACGGCTCTTACTCAGGTTGAATGTTTTCATGAATGGGAATCCCAGGGACCTTAAACCTTGTGACAGCCGGTGAAGCTAGCATCCAAGAAAAGAAATCAGTCAGACACCAAGTAGGCTGGATATATTTATTTTCTCAAGTCATTTACAGTGCAAAATAGACCTCCAAGTAACAAAATAGCCACAACATATTGAAAACAACAATGCTATGCTTATGCTAAGGCGCAAGCTCACAGCAAACATACCGTGAAATAAGAAGCTTATGAAACTATGATGCAGATATTTATTAAATAAGCCCAAAAGCAGTTACAAATAATGTCTTAAGTCAGACTGTTTGTACGAATGTAGTTCATAGGAATAACATTTCTATTGCAAGTTTACAGTCATGTGGCAAATTACGTCCAAATGCAGAGAAAACATTGTTCAGGCAGTGTTTATCTGAGATTTTTATCATTCAGAAAAGTTCTCAAAACCTTTCTGAAATTCAAAATAGTGGAAAAACAAGAAGTTATATGCTGTGATGTCTGGGATGCAGCTGCTCCTTTTAGCCGGTAAACTGTAAACTAAAGCATGCATTTATTACACCACCAGGACTGAAAATGATTAGGAACGCTAGTGACTTTGCTAAATGATGTCATCATAAATAAACTTTTACATATATCGTCTGGCTATCAAATATACGATGCTCTTTCAAAATAGAAGAAACTTTCTACAAAGCTAGTACAAATGGATTAGAGAAATAGCTTCTCCATAGTACTGTATGTCACAGTTATTTACATGAAAAGTAACAGAATCCACGTAACAAACATAAATCAAAGGTTGTGCTTCTACACGTTTCTAGCATGCTTTTAAAGTTTCAAAAGATTGTCACAAAATGTCACAAATGTAACAAATAAAACCTTTTCTTCACTAATGCTCAGACCTTTTCTGCACCTATTTACACATTCAGGACTCTCCAGCAAGCAACAAGTCTAAACGTCCTGTATTGTTTCATTAATCTGTAACTGGAAACTGCTGGTATTTCTTTTTCCTGCTGGTTTTTTTTCTAACAGATCATGTTTTCAGCCTGAGCAGTTCTATTTCTAAAAGTCTGTTTGGAAAACCAATCAAATCAAATCTTTACGGAAGGAAAAGACGAGCTTTATTTGTTGACAACGAGCTGAAATGCATAAAAACCAGACAACATAGCTCAATCAGACCAGAATATCTTCCCAGTGGGACATTAGGCTGTAATACAGCGTTCAGATTGAAGCTAGCAGGGGGCTAGGTGGGTTGACCACTGATGAAGAGGAGCTGACTTTACTCAACAAAGGTTATGCCTTTAATATCATTGTACAGAAGCCTGGAGTGGCAAGAATATATTCAGATATACCTGTGTGTCTTGTAATTGTTTACAATAAAAATAACTGACACCTGAAGGAGGCACAGAACAGGACTGCTAGCATAACATTTGTGAGGGAGGTAACTGTAAGCCTGCTTTACACGTGTGTGTGTGTGTGTGTGTGTGTGTGTGTGTGTGTGTGTGTGTGTGTGTGTTTTCAGCCATTTTCCTGGATCTTTGTCATTAATATCAGTGACAGTTATGAGCAATTGACAAACATAATAAATAATGATTAAATAAAATGAAAGGATTTTAGTGTGCATTATTAAACAAAGCCTTCGTCTATCACATTGTTAAAAGACAATAAGATCATATTCACTGACACAGAGGAGGAATGACACAGCACTAGCATACATTTATTGGACAGATCCGTCCTCAGCTCCCTGCAGATCATTTCATTGTATTGATGCTTTCTGAACTGACAGCATCAGTTCCAGTCCACATACTCACGTAGTACCTTGGAGACCAAACCTCCCGTATGTTTTCTACACTCATTTCAGTTTGTTCTGTGGATGCGGCGGGAAACAACGAAGGCTGGTCTGGAACAAACGTCTGTCTTTGTGCAGTTGTTACCATCCAATCAGCATCGGACGAGAGCTCTCAATAAGCTAGCCATGGCTAGAAGAACAGCTGTGGCTGCAGTGAGAGTCACAATGGAGCTCCAGCCTACCTCACTCCCCTGAGAGGACATGAAAAGAAGGAGTGTTAAGTCTCCACAGAGGCTAAATGATCCCCATATAAACAGCTTTGGTCCTTTTAAAGAAAATGTCCATATTTTTAAGAAATATTTATATTTATTCTCTGCTGCACATTAAATGTAATCCTCTCTCATGAAGAGCATAAATAAATCAGTTACAGGGTCCCATACTGTTATTAATGCTCAGGTGCTTAAATATCACATTCCTCTCCACTGGTTGTGGTGAGGACCTCTTTACTCCCCCCAAATGTTTCAGGTTGTGATTGTGTTTAATCTCAAAGCCAAACCGGCCCAGCCCGGCCCGGCAGGCTCACATCTCCATCTTTCCTCATCTGTAGCTGCGTTGCTTCAAAAAGCTGCTCTTTCATGAAGCCCTTACGTCACACTTCTGCAGTTTATTATTATTTTATAATGGTGTTTTTTGCAGTTTGGTTCTTTTTGGGTTTCTGTGAGCTTTTTTCTCAGTTTGTTTTTTGGGTTTTCAGCTTGGCCGGTTTTCTTACAGGAGGATTTTTCTGCAGTAAATGTTTTGGCTGTTAGTCCATCAGTATGTAATCTACCTGGTTCATCTGTTTTTTACTTCCTCTTCTTTGTTTTGTTTCCCTGTTAGTATTGACATCCTAGATGTTTGTCGAGTCTCCTCTCATCCCGTAGTCCTTTCAGTAAACTGGGCTCTTATTTTGTATTATGTGTTTTAATTTGAAAGGATGCAATGTGTTGTATAGTTTCATTTAAGTTAAGCTTCCTAGTTTAACAATCTTAATATCAATTTGCTTCTGAGTGCTGAAATGCTGAACAATTTGTCCTGTATCTGGCCATATACCCCCCCCCCCCTCCTCCTCCCCCATGTTGGCCTTAATACAGATGATTTAATACTAACTATGAAATAACATGTTTTTCAGGCCATTTTTAACAGTTCTTCAGTTTAGACTTCCCATTGCCCACAGCGACTCCTGATAATACTTGTAAAGATTTAGTTCACTAAAACAACAAATAAACAGTATTTTCCTCTGCGGCTATCAGACATTCAGAAAGTCGTGTCCTTTTCTACCAGGAAATAACTACATTAACATTTCTGACGTAATCTGCTCTTTAATTCATGACTCATAAGGATCAAACCATCCATCAGCTAAATGCTTTTTCTTCTCTGATCTTTACATTTTCATGTTTGGGATAAATAAATAGTGTTTTTTTTTTTTTTTTG
>JBAMIG010000010.1:14226697-14247168 GCA_037177335.1 Kiunga ballochi | reverse complement strand
TTTTATTGTGTAAAGCACTTTGTGTTGCTAAAAGCATGAAAAGCGCTTTATAAATAAATAAAGTTTGAGTTTGAGGACAGGTCTTAAAATCACCTGGATTCGATGTCCTAAAGCCATGCTGTTGTCTGTTGACACAAGCTGGATCCTTTGTGTCTGTCCATCCATTCTGATACTGCACACACCGTTTCCCACTGTTCCTCACATCAGTCCCACATGCAGCAAACACACCTGTAACAAAGGCATCCGTTTATTAAGACACTGGTCCTTTTGGAAGATTATGTTCTGATGAGTATTTCATAGTGATATTTTGCTTATTATTGTTATAATTATCAATATTCACTTGCATGAGTAGGAAAACATTTTAATGTGATTGATGTGGAAGAATTACAGCATTTACAGGAACGAGAGCCAGATATTAACCCAGGTGGGACACTGTTTTCAATAAGACACTGACACATAAATCTGATTAACTAAGCCTATCTTAGTTAGCATGGCTATTAAAACAATGTTATTGCAGCTGATTGAATTTAACCATGCTGCAGCAGAGCAGGAAGACATATTACTAATTCTACATGTTTGCTGTTTATTTGATGCAGTTCTGTTTGTTTCTCCTAAAATAAAAAAGCAGCAAATACGAACATCTGTATCCGTCATTAAAAGAAATGTGAAAAGATCACAACATCGCTTATTGACTAGATGATTTGTATGCTGTGATAAAATATTAAATTACAGTTGGATCAATTTGTCAGAGGTTTAGGTTTTATCTGCAACAAGTTAAATCATCAAACAATGTTTGTGTACAATACTGTTTCTACATGTAATATAACTGAAGGTACCTACAGAGACCTGGCTACTCCAATAAGAAAACGTCATCTAAAACAGTCATCTTAAGCATATTTGTCCGGTTGTCTGTCTGTAGCGTTTTGAACTTTAGCTAAATGTAAAGTATAAAAAGAATCAGTGTAAAATAATCATTGTTCTGCAGAAAACAGGATCTGGTCTTCATTGTTAAGCAAGAAAAATATTAAAATAAAAAGAGTATAATCTATTCACATAAATTATAAATAAACAAATGCGTTTAAAAATGAGTGGGTTTTTAAAAAATAAGACCAAACCAAGCAAAGTGAATGCAAGCTATAATATTAGTACTTCCAATATTCTTCCCTTTATGTGGTTTTGCTTTGCAATTAGCTCGAATATTTTATGGCTAAAATATGCTCAAAATTACCTAATAACAACAGTCTATATGTGTTTAAAATGATCTTCTACAGCAAATAAGTTTAACCATAATATTTGATTTGTCATAATCGATGTCAATAAATGTATGTTTGTGGCCTGTGCTAGTCAAACAAGCTGCCGCTAGCCAAAAATAAAATATAGCTAAACATCCTTATGTAGTAACAACAAAGCAGCGGAAAATACACTAAATAAACACAGACGTGCTACAGACAGGCGGCTGTGTACAATCAATACGGAAGATAAAGGTATTTCTTTTCCTGTGGGTGAAAGGTCAACATTGAAGGGTTAAAGCATGCTAGGGTTCAAGGCCCATCACGTCGAATGGAAATCTACTGCAGCGCTTAGTTCCTGCTAAAGGGAAAAGTAATCCAATACTGACAAGTAATTTTCAAGACGATCGACAATTTTGCAAGATTGCAACGGTAATTACTAAAAGTTACAGCTACCACGTTCACCCATTCACTGGTGGTTTGATCGTTTGATTTAAAAAGCTTGTTAGCAGCGCTAGCAAAGCAACTAAATGTAGCAATGGAGCTAACGCGGGTACGATTGCTGGCTAAGTAGCAAGTCTAATAATATTACTGTCATTTGTTTAAATTCCATATCCACATTAGAGCTTGTCGAGTTTTTAAAACTCACAGTCCAAGTAAGCAGACGTAGCAAAATTATGTACATGCCAGAAGTATATTTCTGAGTAGCGGTCCAGACGACAATGATAACGAGCTAAGTTAGCCGTTTGTTAGCTAGTAGCCGATGGCAGCTTCCTTACTGTAGACCTGCTACTCACTGCCTTCCTTCCTGTGTTAGTGGCAATTAGCTCATCTTTCATAAGCCACTCGTACGTACATATTACCCAACAAGTCTTACCTTTCGAGACGCCAATATGTCAGAAAATGTATTTTCTTCAATAAAATAATATTTTGTTTGCTGCAGTTAGTGGGAGGGTCAGAGTTCGTGACCTTTTTTTTTTTTTTTAATCAATAAAGTATTTTCGCACATGCGCACTTGTGTAGCTGCAGTTTGTGCATGTCGGCTACAGTGAGGTGTTGTTATGGCGGGTCTTTGTATGCTCTGCCTTTGACAACCCGCTATTAACGTCCCTAAAGTTGTGTGGAAAACCCATTAAAACACTTTTCTGGTTTTATGTTGTAATTCTGTCTCTTGGTGCTCATTCAGTTTGTTACCTGTGTGATTTTTTTAGTTAGTCACTTTCTGTAATATTTTAATTTAATGTTTAACTACAGTCTTTAAATAAAGTGCTTCAACAAAAACGTGCGTTTTGTTTTTTGTTTTTTTTGCAATATAACATTTTTTAAAATTCTTTGCAACCTAAGTTGGCTACAGCAGGTGTAAATATATTACACAGACAGCATTGATATGAAAATGAGATCCAGAATTAGTATAAAAGACAAATTACAGCAGTTATTTGAATTACTTAAGTGCATAACATTTTATTTAGGTTATGTACAAAGTGAATATCTCCCAGCACAATCCAAATCAAAGGTAAAATGAGTTATAAAAATATTTTCTGTCTGGTAAAGTGTGTAAAAGTGTGTTAGAATAAATAAATTAAACATTTACACAAATTGTTTTGACCTAAAACCATGAAGTATCACTCCTCATTTGTGGACATTTAGCCTTTATTAGCATATCTGTGCCATGGAGATCAATGTCCGATAATAAAACAATAAAAAAATCAAATATACAAAAGGAAAAATCCAGAACATTTTGGATAATTGAATAATCTCCACTCTGGAGTTAAAACTCCATAAATGGTCACAAAGAATAAAGTTTTCATAAAAACCTCATTTGTTGTCCAGACAACTGGTGTAAATTATAAAACGTCAGATTTTGGTTTTATTTATCAAACTAAAATGAAATTTCTAAATGCTTTTGGCATCATTTATGCTTCCAGTAAAAGGTTGAGAGAGTGTGGAGGATCAGCTGCATGCACCTTGCATGTTTTACAACACAGTAGCCTCTCTGAATGAGTCCGTCCACCTGTGAAAGAAGCAAACATGACTTTTTATTCATTTACACCTTTTCACTACGCAACAGATTTTATTTTACATTACCTTTGGGCTGTGTGGACATCATCAGCTTTAAAATTGTAATAAAGTATATTTTTGTGGTAGAGCTTAAAATGCATCTTCTCTGAAGAATCAACTTTCAACACAAACCCTAACAAGGGCTGACTCTCCAAGGCTGCAACATCCTAAATTAAGAGAAAAGAAAGGTGTGCTTCATCTAATCGGTTCTGTTTGAGTGTTTCTTTTCACACACAGACAGACACACACACACACACACAGGAGTCCTTACCTCACTTGCAGCATATGTGTACAGGACCTTATCTTTAATGACAAACCACAGCCTCTTCCCTCTTCCTTGCTTTTTCTTGAACCTCAGCAGATACCCACTCATTGATGAATTGTCTGTGTTTGCTGGAACCTAAAACAAATGAAACCATGATGTGTGCTTAGGTTGTTCAACTCAAACATGTCCTTATTTACCTAAATGGTAGATTGGACTGTTTTATCTTATTGACCAGAATACGTGATAATAAATTAATTTACAGTTTTGATTGCATAATGTGTCTAAACCTGACTGCCTACATGTATCTGTTGCTAAAGTTACATTTCAGAGACATGGACATTTGGACAATTACCTCCTTATTTGTCCAAACAAATGTTCTAAGAAAGTGTGTCCCGTGAGAAAATGGGTTTAATAATTAACTACAGAGCAAAAACATTGGACTTTTCCTGAAGGACCAGGTGAAATCTGTTTGGGACTTGTTTTTGCGATGTGTCTTTGATAAATCATCTGTTCTGAATAACAGCCTCTCAAGCAGGGTAAAACGAGCTACCTGTATGAGGACTGTGGGCATCTTTTTTAGCTTCCTGGTGATAGTTAAAGTGGCTTTTCCAGAGGATACGGGGGACTTTGACATACATCCACCTGATAGAAAGAAGTGCAGAGTAAATATCAGTTATATTTTAGCCCAAAAGCTAAAATATGAGGATGTTTTAGGTATTTAATCACAAACTAAGGGTGGCAAACAGGCTTACTTCTCTGTTGCTGAAGAATGTTGTGACACTGGTCACACACTCGAGCAAACTGGTTCTTTAGATATTCAAGAGGCTGCTTGTTGGAGGAACACGACTGGCAAACCACCTGATAGGATGATGAAGCACACTCATATCATCTCATATCAAAGTATTTAAAAAAAACTCCACGTGTGAAAGTCTAAAATAAAAAGCTATAATTAGTTAAACTATTCATAAACACCGTCCTTTTTTTATCCGCATCTTGTTTACTGGTGATGAAAACAAAGTATTTTTGGCTCACAGCTACATATTGACTAAATGCTGTAGATTTAAAAGAGCCGCATCAATTTTCCTCTCACATTGTTGCAGTTTCATTCATCAATGAGAAGCTTTTGTAAAAGCGAGCAGCTTTTTGTCACCGCACCTTTCCACACGCACGGCAGTGATGCCTCCTCCACGTCAGGGTGAACTCGCAGGTGCAGATCATGCACATGGTGGCGCGAGGATCAGGGATCCATATGGGTGCTTTGGATCCCAGAGGAGCGCCATCTCCACCCTCTTGCGATGTAACCTGGATGAGTTTCATAATAATAAATGCAAAAGGTAGTGCCATGATGTGGGGGAGGCTGAACAACACAGGCTCAGCGATCGCAGAAACATGTTTAATTTTGGAGTTTCTTACATCATCTGGATGTTTGCCAGACACAAAGCTGATTTTCTTCTTGGTGTAGTCGCTGATTGCTGTGGAAATGGCCTCCAGCCATTCATCTCGCTCTGCAGCTGAACTACAGTAATAAAAACAACAACGCACCCGTCGCAGGTCTAGGAAATAAAAACAGTAATACCAAGAAAACACGCTTTTAAATTACCTTGCAAAGAGGATGAAGGAGCGCTCCACACTCACTATGTTCAGCTCGTTCTGATAGGCCTCCTGACTCGGTTTGCTAACCTGCAATTATCATTAGGAACTGTAATGGATGTATTTTTAATAACATGAGAAGTTCTTATGGATAAACATCCTCACCTTCATCCCAGCCAGTGATAACATGTTTTTAAGCTTATACTGGCCTGACTGCACAGGAGTGGTGTACAGCAATGTGTCATTCAACTAAAGGACAAATAAGGCAGTATTATTTTCATACATATATTGATATTGATGGGTTTTTCTTTAATTTAACCTCATGTGATGCTATTAAAAGAGTAAAATAGCACATTTTAAACTCGTATATTAGAATAAGAAGCTGACATTTTAGTTGTTTAGGGCTGAAAGTGTTACTGGCGAAAGCAATTGACACTGTTTTTTTGCAGTTATATAAAAAAAAGATAAGAAACTAAGAGTTGAGTACTTTACCAGGAAGAACATTCTTGGCTGCATAACCTTCCTGGACAGCTTCATCAGGACGCCCTCTTTGAGGAAGATCTGAAGCACAAAAAGTTCGATTTAAAAAAGACCATCTGTTTTATTCTGAATGCAGAGTTTATTCATGTGCTGACCCGGCTGCTCGGATTTAAATGTTTCTGATGTATTTAATGACGGGAAACAGCAAAGTGTGAAATGTTCATGGCCTCACCCGCCCAGGCTGAACTATCTCATGGTGGCCGTTCAGACGACACTGAACCTGCATCAGCTTCTGGAAATTATCCTGAGATAAAACAAGCAGACATCAGCTAAATGTTTAGAAATGTTATCATCCCATTAAAAAAACATGTCTCTGTCCTTGTTCTGCTCTCACCCCTTGTTTCATTATGTCATTGGCATGATTGGCCACTTCCTTCACTAAAACCAAGGCAGCTGGGAGGAAAAATAGGATTTGATCACATGAAATATATAGTTTCCATCTCACTGATATGAGCTTTTCAGCGCCCGCATTCAGGAAGCTTTCAGGGTTACCTTCAGTGTCCTTGTAGTCAACTGAGTCTTGAGATAAGTTTTTAAGATAGTCTGGAACAAACACAGATATTTACAAGTTAAGCTGGAACTGAGCAACCAAATAAATAGAAACCAACTCTGGGTTTGATTTTAAATACATCCTGAAAAATATCCTGGATAAAAAGGTCTGCAGGTGCTTATGCAATGCCAGCGATTATACAAGAGCGACGTGAGAAACATTCTTCACATTTTAGACGCACAAAGCGCACTCATAGTAAAGCTTCTGTTATGTCACCAAATCTGATTAAGTCAGCCCTTCAAAAATCTTATTAATGAGGAATAAAGAGGCTAGATAAAGTAAAAGCTGCTTTCTGGTCACCAGAGGGCAGCAAGATTTGAGAGAAAGAAAAAAAAACACAAATGACCTGACTTTGGTTTAATTTAAACTTGATTTTGACTGAAGATGAAATGTTCTGGTAATGTTGCAAAATGGACTCTTTTTTTAATGTACCTGTGAGCAGCAGCTGATACTGAGGAATCCTCTGCACCGGTTTTAGTAGGTAATGCTTCAGAGCCAAGTTTGCACAACGAGGACTTGCCTGAAGAAAAAACATGCATCTGTATTCAGTAACACGCATCCTGTTCACATTAACAAGGAAGCATCAGTCACACCTCCTCAAAGAATGAAAACCTGTTCAGCAAGCAGCGTTACCTCAAATTCTTTGACTACCGCGCCAAATGCTGGGTTCTTTCGGGTCTGCTCTTCCAGCAGTGCAACATTCTTGTTGAACTCGCGGATGTACGTGGAGTACATCTTTAGGTATGGCCCCTTTTTCAGGAAGATGTCAGCAAGCTGGGAGGTTTCATTCCTGCATAGAAAACAAAGGATGCCTTTTATGAAGCTTTTACCAAACTGTGAGCTCAGCTCATATCAGGAGGTCAGAACATGAGCAAAAAAGTGTTTTCACACCCAAACATGTGGTCAAAGTGGAGTTTGGACAATATAATTCCAAAACAATGAGCATCAATGTCCTGCTAAAACAGCCTCCACCCTTCTGGGAAGAGGTTACAGCCTGGCTGTATGAAGTATTTCTAATTCAGTGCAAAAGAAAAAAAGATATCGGTGCACAACTCCTGCTGGATTAGTTCAGTTTTAGTATCTGCTTCGACCATGGAAGGAGTTCCAGATATAAACCATCTAAAGCAAGACTTTCTCAAATAAAAGGCATCATTTATTGAAATAGGAAAGTAGAAAAGCTTCATAGTCCTTTTACGGTAACAGTAAACAAAAAGCACTGTCAAAACTTGTTTTACCACTTGGTTACTCTCTGCTGCAGCTCGCTGAGCAGGTCTTGGTTGAGCTCATAAAGCTGTGGGAGGTAGTACAGGATCTGGATGAGAAGTCGTTCCTCAATCACAGGCTTTCCACTCTGACAAGAGGCTCTCGACACCGAATCACGGAAGTCCTGCACACCAGACAGACGTATTAAATCAAATGTAGCAGTAAACTCTTTTCTTTCTCTCTCTCTCTCTCTCTCTCTCATACACACACACACACACACATTTTTAGATGTTTTGAATATGGTGAATCAGGACTGAGCAGGAGGGAAAAAGAGCCTAAGAGGAACTTTGTGCTTCTCTTTCTGATGATGCAGAGACTTTGTGGCGGTTTATCGGGACGTAGAGGCTGAGTTCCCACAATGTAGTCAACATGTATGAACTCTTCCTGCTGACGGTGGAAAAGGTGGGTTACGTGGAAAGAGACGTTTATAAATCTGAATGATTCATGAGATAAAAACAGAAAACAATGCTCACATGGTTCCCACAGTAAGTGAATATTTTTGATAAAGAGTGAGATGGATGCTATCGACAGCAGGGACAAAAACAAGCTGCGGTTTAGTGAGGACAGATTACTTGTTTCTTATATTTCTATATAAAAAGGTTAAATCTGTTTATGTCAGCTGATATTTTGAGGTGACCTGACTCATAACTTGGTTGAAATATAAAAGTAGTACAAAGTCATTTCAGAGTTGCTTTTAGAAACATAGAAATGTTTTTTATTACTGACTGCCCTCCCTGCAGCACTTCCTGTCCATACTGTCTGAGGAGTCATCAATCATGACCATTTCCTCGCTAAACATCTGCTCATGTGACTTTATTTTAAATAAACACATCAAATTTAACTTTCTGTTTGAGTAGCCACAGCATTATGGTGAGCGTATTTCCCTTTGTGACATAAAAGCTGTTCCTCTATGACAGGGTCACCAGTCTCAGATAAGGATGTTTAAACAACAGACTGGAAATAAATCACATCTGTCTGAGGGTTATGATATTAAAGTGTTTTTATTACCACTCTGTTCATAAAGAAGAAAGGTGTTGGCAGTTTTTTAAAGATATACATGCTTATTAGTCATTATTACAATATGGCCGACTTTCCTTTCAGGCAAAAACCATTACAAACTGGTATTCCTGTATCCAAATCAGACCTGAAACAGAAACACTCTGCCTTGCTGAGTGAAATCAAAAACACTTCTTTAAACCACAGTCAGAATCTAAAATCACTGCCATCTTCTCTAAGCTTCCTTAAAATGTGCTTTATTCCCCTTCAGGTATTCAATCACAACACATTCACAGCCATGCCGCGATGGTAGCGAGCTACATGTAGCCTAAAGCCACATTTCTGGAGCAGACTGATGGAAACATGGCTGCTAAGTGCAAATGAAACTTAAACCGCAGCTCTTCTTTATTGGTTTAGCCATGCTAACTGATTGCAATGAGGATGTTAACCTTTAGTAGCATCACAGTTTTAGCATCCTCTCTATTAGCATGTTAGCGCATGTGAGAAGCTACTCTGAGGTGCAAAACTAACACTGCATTATGTTCTACTCTTTTTTTTTTTCCTTTATTCTATCTAAACTATCTTCATGTCTGTGTTTACTTTTGTTAAGTAAAGACTAAAATGAATAAAAACAACATGAGAATAATAATGATTTACTGTTGTTTTTCTGTTTGCCCTGCTGCAAACAATCTGGGGAATCCAAGAGGAATGTGAGGAAAACTGAGGGGAGTTATTCTGCTTTGGGTGTGCCCTGATGTCAAGCATAATCAAACACATATGGAGAAGGCAAAAGCAGCGGTGGATAAAACATGCAGAACATCAGCCTCTGCTCTTGTCACAGACAACACAGACCATTTTTGTGGCAAGTGGTGGTAAAAGATGACATGTGGGTACTTACAACATGAAGCAGCTTCAAGACGTCAACAAACCTACAAAGAAAATGTAATTACAGTGGGAAAGTATAAGCAGTACAAACATCAACCTTATAAATTCTAACTAAATGAAAAATGACTGAAGTAAACCTTTGAGACAGCTGTGTATAAAGGCGAAGTGGATACAGTTAAACCAGTGAGGTTGCTGTTGTTTATTCATCATCTTATTCTGTAACAATGAGCTGTTACATAATAAGACATATTAAAGCTGTAAGAAGTGAAAAATAAGACTTACACACTCTCAGAGCTCATGATTTCCATGGCGATGTGGTATATCTTGCTTTTTCTCTGTTCGCTCTGCCCCTAAGAAAAACGTTATTATTGTAAACTGGTAGAGTAGACACACGCTGAGCATCATAATATATTTACAGAGTTTCTATCAGCCACAGTGTGTTGCTGAGGTGCACAATGTCAGGGAAAAGGAAGAGTAGTTCTCCTGCACGGAGCAAAGTCTTTAAGACAATTCCAGGAATTATTTCTGAGTAATTTCAGAAATTTAAGTCATGAAGTGAACAGCTTCCACTCCACACACTTACCTTGCTCTCCTCTGCGTGCTCAGTGTCATCTTTACTGGAGATGGAGCTGCTGTCATCCTCATCCTCATCTGAGCTGTTGGCCACAGCATCCTCATCCCAAGGGGCCTCATTCAGGGGAGTCACCTCCTCATCAACCGAGCTTCTGTTGGGAGAACCAGATGCCAGAGAGTGAATGCATTATACAAACAATTTGCACAAACAGAGGCTGTAGGAGCCAAAAAAATAAAAATAAAACACCAAATGAAGTAAATGTTGATGAAAATGTAAACATGTGTATAGATCAGAACTGGAATAAACAGTTCAGGATATTATTCATAGAAAATAGAGGTAAAAATGAGGTTTTAAATGAAAACAGCACATCATCAGAAGAACAAATGTGTCAAATATAATCTCATTAGTGTTTATGTTTGTCAAATGACAGTTCCAAAAGAAAAGACCAAGCAGGGAATAAATGGCTTAAAAGAGCCAGAAAAACATTAAATAATAACCATTGTTACTGTCACACACTGTAAACTGATGTACAACTGACTGGATCAGGTCACAAAGCGAAATACTGCCAAGCCTGACAGCAGAAATCTAAAGCAGACACAAAGGGTTAACACAACTTTTCAGCGTGAATAACCGAGGGGATGTAATCCCAAATATGCATCACATCTCTCACAATTTCATGAGGGAGGGTCACGTCTGAAAAATGTCCCTGAACAAAACTGAAAAAAGAGAGAAAGGGTGAAGAGGGATAGATCTGTGGGTCCCATTTCAGTGTTTTTACAGAGCTGTGACCGATCTGCTCAGCATCTTCTTATCATTTCATTCTTACACAGTTTGAAGTGAAGAGGACAAACACACTAAGCTGTGTGAATTCCCTCAATCCTATTGTTCAAATGACTTTTGTAAAGGGCTCATTCAGAACCAAGCAGAAGAATTCAGTGCAAAGATGATCTCAAACAGTCCAACAAGGAAAAAGCACACAGTACAAAATAAATAAATAAACCCAGGACTGAATATATATATATATATATATATATATATATATATGTATACAGTATATAAACTGCCTCCCTGAAAACTAAAGATGGGCTGGGATTGATAGCGCCCATGATAATAATCTTTTATTTAAATCTTTTGTATACATTCAACACTGAATGGGTTAATCTCCAGTTTATTAGGACCTGAAAGGCTGTGCAAGTATTCATGTCACTGCACTTGTTAAACTCCTCTGACAAGAAAGGATGAAACCAAAAATCAGACGTGCTGCTGATATTTTCCTCTCTTACACTCAGTCACTCCGACATTCACTAAATATTTTGTACATGAATCGTCCCAGAAAGCATGAGGAGTTTTCAAGCGTTTTTAAATCATATTGAACGTGCAGGTGAGTGAAATCAAAGTGTTACCTGTCATATTCTTCTGGAGGTGACTGTTGTCCATTTTTCACCAGGGACATGTATGGCTCCTGCTCCTCATAAATGCCCTCGTCATCATACGCTGAGCTCTGCCCGTGGTTTGAGAAGTAGAGCGGAGAAGACAATCCTGCCTTTCCTTGGTGCAAATTCATATAATCCAGTATCTCCTCATAGTCAGAGATGTTTTCATAGATGTTTTCTTTAGATCCAGGAGAAAACTCATCTCCGTCCACATTCTGCTCGACTCCAATTTGCGGACATGAGAGTTTGCGTTCACAGCTCAGACGCTCCGGAAGTTTCCGGTCTTCGAGTCGGCCTTGAAGGGGGCTTTGTTGGTGGCTGTTCTCAGAGGAATCTTGGCTCTGGTCTCCTTTGGCCTTTACTTTGGGCAACATCTTTATCACGAGCTTCTTGTCCAGGAGTTTTCTGAAAGAGCTCTTCCTCTGTCCTTCAGAGCGACTGACATCAGCAGAGGAGAAGGACTTGGCCTTATGTTTGCTGAGGCTGGAGCGAGATGGTTTGGTGTTTCCAGATGTCAAACGCTTATTGTGTGATTTCTCATTTGAAGGCAAAAGGAGCTTCCTTGTTTTGTTCTCATTTAAAACACCATCATGAGACGTATTAGCTTGCTGCATCTCACAATCCTCCACTGTCTTCTCCTCTTCCTCCTCAAAGCCTTCCTGCTTCTCCACCAGCCCCTTTGGGTTGATGTGAAGCTTCTTTTGAGTGACTTTAACCATCCCTTTCTCTTCTGCTGCCATAGCGACTGGGACAGGTTGGGGGAGTATAACGCTTGAAGCCTGAAAAGCTTCTCCTTCTCTTTGCATCTCTATATCTTCATTGTCTACAGATAACTCCAGCTCATAGACGCTGCTGTTCCAAGCTAAACCTTCCTCCTGCACATCCTGAGGAGGTGTTTGAGGAGCAGAGGTTGATGCTCTCCTGTTGTCAGATAGAAAAGGCTTTTTCCTAGGTGGAGGGGGTGGTGGGGCAAAAGCTCTCGTTGCATACACAAAAACTGGCTGCATGTTTTCAGATGCACTGACAGACAGGGATGAGCTGCCCTTTCCGTCTGATGACATATTCACCTCTTTGCTATTTACTTCCCTCTCTTGCTGAGTTATGGACTTTTCCTTCATTCCCTCCACCTTTTCCTGATGGGCCAGAACAGCTGTTCTGGGTTTCCGTGGTACAGGGACAGGGTGGGCCTTCCCAGGGTCTGTTCGGGCTGGTTTAGATGTGGGCACACTGGTTCCCATTGAGCTAAAACCATCGTCCTCCTGTTCTCGTCCAGGCACACTTTGCATACCTGCATTTATCCCATTGCCTGATTTTATATGAGGAGGACAAGACAAAATAGGACATGAGACATCAGAGTCCACATTGAGACCTTTGTCCACAATCTCATGGCGAGGTTTGTTTGCAGTGGGGTTAGTATCGGTGGAGTATGAGTTCAACATTTGGGTCATAGCATGGCTTGCTTTCCCTAGGCTGTTATCCATAATGCTCCCAGATGCAGGAATAACCTTTCTGCTGTCCTCAGCTCTGCACTGCTGGGATGTTTTAAAGTCTTTCTCCATTCTCTCTACGTTTGACCTGCTGATGCACGTACAATTCCCCTTGCTACACAAGCAAATGGGAATAATATAATCCCAGTCAGGCTTTTTATTCTCTTGCTGGATTCCATTCTGAGAATTCAGAAGACTGAACATGTGAGGAGTTTCCAGTGCAGGTGTGTGCTGGCTTTTAGACTCCACAGCGGAGATTTTTGAGAGACAGGGTTTGGGAGCCACTGCCGGCTTAGCCTTCCTCAGTGTGCCAGGAGAAAAGTGCGAGAGCCCGTCTCTTCTGGGGGCTTGGGGTGACAGCACCGCCTTCTGATAGTGGGCGAGCTTTGGTTTCGGAGCCACAGGAGGCTTCTGCATATCTGATGAGAGAGAATTAGATGCTAAGATGATGTGAAATGACACTTTTCTGATACAAGGAAAGAAACCAGATCTAAACATGTAACTGATACAAAGGTTGCCTGTCTAAAGGTTCACTTTCTAAATCTGCTTTTTAGCACTAATCCTACCCTACTGGGAACTTAACATACAAAAAAAAAAAAAGCACTTCTCCATGGAGATTTAACTATCACATGGCCTTTGTTCGCACTCCATAAAACAGAACAGTAATCCAGCAAATGGCTCGTGTCAACAGGAGGTGCAGGAAGACCGAAGAGCAGGAGGAAAAGCGGGGAAGATGTGTTATGCAAACTGGTACATCTGGCTGAACTGTGGTGTCCAAAGAGAAAAAACCTCTGTGTGTGTGTGTGTGTGTGTGGTGGGGGACTGCTAACTGTAAAGGGTGTTGTTTTTACTTATTTCCCTGTTGAGCAGGCCTCACACTGACAGCGAACAGTGTGGAACTATAGGAGGGTTTTCCCTGTTATTTGGGGATAAACTCATAGTTTTCTGTTTTACCTAAAGAAAGATGAAACAGATCTCCTACTTTACCTAAAAGTCATTATTGCCCCCAATAGGTTGGACAGACTGTCCACATAAAAACACAAACAATGTATTGCTTCATTAATAAACATTTAATTTGTTATGTATTGATTAAACATCATGATAATTCATTTTAGTAATAAATTACAGTTTGATCTGTAAACTCCTGTCACAAATGGATCTTTTACCTGAAGAGGAAACGTCAGTCTGAGCCACTTACCTGAGTTCATCCTCGCTTCTTTCAGACGCCTTTTTGAATCGTTATAACCCGCAGAAATCCTTCATGACCGGATCGGATTCGCGCTCAAAGCCGGAGGAAATGATCTGAGTAAAAAACCTGACATGTCTTTTAGCTTTTTTCCGAGCAACACTTGCGATCCGTCGATGAGGCAAAGCAGTTGTTGCACCCGAAGCTGCACCGGCTGCTGTGTTTTCTTTTCCACCAACAAGCCGCCAGAGGTCCCCAGGGGCCACGCGCTCCCTGCGGCGGCAGAGGCCGCGTGGATTGAGTTCAAAATGATGAATAATCTCATGAGAGTGCGAGTTTAAGTGTGCAAACCGTGTTGCTATCCTTAGTAGGAGTTAAGGTTTGCTGATAGATGCGCAGTAATTTTCCGGTGTCACGCGCGCATCTTTCCCTGACATCATCATTTCTAATATTATTTACCTCCGCGTGACTAACGTGTCTCTCATGACTTAACCTCAGCTTTTTTATTGTGAAACATACTGAGAAGTGTGACAAATAAAAAAGAAGAAAAAAGCAGTTTATGAGAAGAGCTTTAATCATACGGTATTACGTCATCACGCTGGTAAACTGGTCTATGAGATGACGTAACAGGAAGAATTAAATGCATCCTGTGAAGTTTCTTAATTATTCTGAATTTTACCTGCAAACTAAAGAACAAAGCATTGGACATATTTAAATTTGCTCAAATATCACAAAGAAATATAACAACAGACATGTTTAGGTTTATTAGCAGCATGTAAGTATTTACATAAGATGAAGAATCTGTGTCCCAGATTATCTCTAATGATGCATCTTTAGTTTTCCTGTCACTACTGGCTACAAAACATCAACGCAGAATGAGAAGTGGTGCCAAGATACAAGATAACAAAGTAAGTCGTTTACAGACTGGTTGCACATTAACCTGAGAACTATCCCACAGCTGATGTACTCAGAGACTTTGTATGCAGATGTAATCATTGCACTGGTGGAAACTCAGCATGAAATGACAGAAATATGAGGAAATGAAGGACATTTCTTTAGTTTGATGCTAAATCTCTACACTGTTTGAATAAAGCGTTGAAATTGGTGATAATTTCAGGTTTTCTGTTATTTCCACCTGATTTTCAGGTCAGAACTGTGATTCTGAAGCAAGCAGCTTTGCTTTTCCCAACTTAGAGATGTGTATGGATTTAGAAAATATATAGACAACATTTTCCTCTGCCTAATGTAATAGTTTATGACAGGTGAGCACATAATAATACCATGAAAACCAGTACTAAAGACTTTAAACATGTCTGAAAAAATGCTCATTACAGATCTACTGAACATGGCACAAAGAGCATCAAACCAAGCAAACTAGTTCCAGTAACATGCATCTTATTTAAACTGTAAATGAAACAACTGGAAACTACTTAAAACACTACTTTACACAAATTTGGTCAAATTCTGTGTAAAGGTGCTGCAGAGGATAAAAAACAGAAACTACAGAAGTTGTCCTTAATAGAAAATTTAAGACAAAGAAACTTCTAAGCATGTTTACCTTTTGAAATGTTAATAAACTTTATATACCTTCACCAGGCTGCTTTTTCATTCTCAGAAAAAAATCAAGGTATACAATCTTCTGATCTGAGTATTACATGGGATGAAACGTTTGTCTCCGTGACGACTGGATTCTTCACATCATTGCTGTGACAGATAAAAAAAATCCAAACACAATTCATTAAACTTCATTAGCACGTCATATTTTTTTGTTTTTTAACGGTAACAAGTTCTGTGATGATGCATTTCCTTCCTAGTTCTCAAGAAGTGATGAGAACTGCAACTGAATATTAATGATGCGTTTACAAAACCCTACTGGAGTGGATGGGGGGGCCGTACCTGAACTTGTAGTCGGATGGGAGACACAAGCCTAATCTGTAGTTTCTCCTGCTTCTGGAGATGTATTTGTGAAGGTCTCTGGCAGAACAGCTGTCACTACTGAATATGTAGCCCAGAAATATCAGCCTCCCTCTGATGTACATCTGTTAGGAGAGAAAACTGACTGGTGGACGTACACACAGGGAAATGGAAAAATAGCTTATCTGACACTCTGTAGATATTTTCCATGCTGTATAAAAACGTTTATTTTTATCTTGATGGCATGTAATCATTTTATTCTTAGATTTAAATTTTGCAACAGTGTTTACACAGCATCCTGTTTATTGTTAGTTTGCAAGTATATTAGCACTGCTTCATGCCATAGTGGTTCAAACATCTGCATCACTTTATGCTTAACTTTCTTTAGTTTGTATTAAGAGCTGCTTCTCCTAATTGTTGTTAAAATGTTTGGAAGAATTTAGCTCCTTAGAAGGACACCTTACTACTTACTCCTTTTCCTTATCTGCTTCACACAAGCATTGCTACTGCCACCCAGTGGAAGCAATGTGAACATGCACTGTGCCATGCACGCGCTCATGTCTGCAGTGGGTTTACTGACCAGGAGCATCCCAGGAGCAACGTTGTGTCGCTGCTGCAGCAGGATGTTTTTCACTCCCAGTCCAAAGTCGTCCTTTCCTGATGACATCTCATACTTTACCAGGCGAAATGAATCCATCTGACTCTGGATGAATTCAAACACATAACCTGTAACTCATTCTCCTTTTCCCCCTTCTCATTCATGCTAAAGCAAAAACTGCCTTTAACCTTGAAAAAATGCTTCAACATCAATAAATCTACTGCTGAATAAACCGAATCTCAACCCAGTGATGGTGTATGTATTAAGCTGTATTAGAGTACTATGCATATGTATGAGTACACATTCATCACATCCAGTAAGCAGACTAAATAACAAAAACATGCTGGATAGTACAGCACAGTGTTATTTTAGACAGGGAAAACTTTCACACCTGAGTACACGGCATGGTTCTTCGCTTATTCTGCCTCCTGTAAATATTCTGCAGGGCATCCAGGCTGGGAATTGTGTGTGTGTTAACTGGATGCTGTGGCAGAGTTACACACACCACAAGGATCTGTTGACTGTGTGGAGGCTGGCCTGTAATGAGGGCATCATACTCCAGGTCCGTCACCGCTGGCATTGATGCTGTGCTGCAGCAGCACCTTCTCTGACGCCCCTCCCCTTGCAGGGCAGCTCTCAGCAGAGCAGGGCACACCGTGAGGGGGATGGAGGGGGCGAATGGGGATATGTTCACTGTACTGTAGGTGGTAACAGATGTCTCAGATCCAGGACTGCTTGAAAGGATCACTGACCTGGGTGATGGTAAAGCTCACATTGTAAATATGGCTGTTAAAAAGTGCACTAAAAGTCATTTTTCTAACAATAACTGCTGCTTATTAGGAAACAAGTAGCTCTTACTCTGGGTCTATGTTTCCATGAATCTGAAGCGGTCCTGCCCGTGTCACAGGAAGTTCCTTCTTGCTTTGCCTTGTTGCTGTTCTGGCAACAAAAACAGGAAAACTGTGAAATGTCCCTTTATGATGCCTGACATAATGCAGCATACTGTACATCTGGCCAAAGCGAAGCAGAACCAAAGCACCTGAAACGGTTCCACGCAGTTCTACACACCTATTTGTTTGATTAAAGTATTGAAAACATCTAAAACCTGCAGGACATTGGATTTTGAACACCAGTTTAAGATCCCTGCTTTAACTTGTTTCCATCATATAAAATGAAATAAATGAAAGCAACAGAATATCAGTAATAATAAAGTCACACATTTGTCCTAAAAGCATCACAGAAACAAAACAACGATGCTCCTAAATGTTCCTTTTAAAATGGAAAGACTTCATTATTAAACTCCAGTCTCACACATTGTAACCAACACAGTGACGTTTGTGATGCTGTGTTTTTGCAAACATTAACATCACAATAATATATAAGGATTTGGAATTTCTATGATCAGAAAAGGATTTTCGACCTGTTTTAAATGAGTAAAACTATCCTCACAGTAACCCTCTAGTGTCAGTAAACACCTTGGCAGCTGGACAGTGCCGTCCAGAGACATCCCTACTGGTGCTGACAGATGTTTGTGATTCACCCGAAACTCATCCCTCCTTCGCTCCAATGGCTGCGCCAGTTTAGCATCTGTGCATCTAGGTGAGCTCAGAGAGGGTAGAGCAGCTGATTGCACGTCTCTTTTCTGCCTGGACCTCAGCAGGGTCTCCGGCATCCGCTCTGTGTCGGGACACCTGATACCTGAAGGAGAGAGAGAGGTCAGTCAGAAATGCACACAGACACTGAGTGACACGAGTGACCGTGAACAAGATCCTCATGGAACTATTCAATAATGTTGAGTTTGCAAGATGAGATGATACTGTAACTTTTTAGCTTCAGCAAACTACCCCAAACAACCTCACCAGGTCAGATTAGCTCTGTTTCTCTTTTGCTGCATTTGCATGCTTTGTTTCAACTCCCAGCAGGAAGTTTGATTCCAGATCAGAGAGTAAGTACCAGTGAGAACACAATAATAGTCCAACCAGTCTTCCACTGTGTTTCGTGCTCTTTGCTGCAGCCTTTTCAGCATCCTGCTAGCATTCCCTCGTCCTGCGCACAAAGCTGACGGCTCCTCCAGACCCTCCACTTCACTGAGCCTCTGCAGGAATACAGCATTATGCACATTTAGAGCAGATGACATGATGCAACATAGCAAAATGTTCCCCAATAATCTTATTTTCAGTGGCTGCAGAATATCGCTCTGTAGGGAGGCATTTGTTGCGGGGTATTTATGTGTGCAGGAATACAGACTTACAGGTGTTGGCTTCTGGTTACTTTTCATTTCTGGACCTGCAGGAACTTTTATCTTCTGCTGCAAATCTTCAGCCGCTGCGCTGATAAACTTCCCTTCTGTCTGCAAACATTCCTGTTTGTTTTTACGGAAAGGGATTCCTCGTTAGTCCTCGTTATTTTTATTTAGTTTTACTTGATCATGAAACGCATCCTCACCATTTGCTTTGAGCAGTTTGTATGAGGAACGGCAGGAAGCGGAAGTTGAACACATTCGTTGTGGCATCTGAAGATGAGGACACCTGACATCCCACTGAAGAGCCTCACAGAGATCAGATCGGACAACTGCAGGAGATGCAAAAAGACAAGATTTACTGATTCATTTAGAATAAAACAGTAAACTAATAATGGAAGAAGAATGTTTTTTCTTATCAGTGTCTTCTCTGTGACATGTCTCATGATGCACGTTTTGTTCACACATTTCGGTATTTACACGTTTTTTATGCTTATTTTAAAACATTTCCAACTGAAAAAATATCTAATTATGTTTATTTTATTTTCATTTATTGTTATTTTACTTCAGTATGTATAACATTGTGGAGAGTTTAAATTAAACTGGAGATGTAGCTGGTAAATGTTTGTATCTGAGCGGGAAGCAGGAAGGTGATCAGTGATTAGAAGAAGTGATGATTAGAATAATAATCATCTGATTCCAAATCCTGCCATGCCTCATTAAAATACAATATCCACAATAGAATAAGATTAAAACATCTTCTTTACATGATAGAGCACATAACTCATCCAAAATCAAGAACAAAAACACATTTAATCATGATTTCCTCACTGTTCCAGATCATATCTGGAACAGTGAGTTCAGATCAGTCAATAAACAGAACATCAGCTCATTCTTACCTCTACTGTCGCTGCTCTGGAGCAACCATCTAACCTGCTACATTTCCAGACTTTCATGTGAACTCCTCCACCCCCTAACCACTTTCTGACACCACATGGAGCTCCATTAGACGCCTACCTCCCAGCTCTGCTCCTCTACCTCCAGCAGATACACCCTAGGGGGTCCTATCATGTGCTCTTCCTTCATGCTCAGGTGATTCAGAGTCTAATCATCACAAAACTGTTCTACAATCGTTTCTTACACATTTAGTTTAATCTTTTTTTAAATTATATTTGAACCTAATCAAACAGAAACCTCTTGTGATGAATAATGTGGAAAAGTCTGAATATATTTCAGCCTGTTATAAAAGTAAAATGTTCTGATTATATCTTTGAGCCAGCAGCATAATGCAGCATCACCTGCATAATGATCTTTTTCCTCCGTGTGCTGCTTGTCTGCCAGCTCCACTCCTTCGTTATGTTTCCATCATCATCATATTGGAAACCACCCTCCTGGTCCCACACTGCAGTGATGGCAGAGCTACATGAACAGATGGAGAACAAATGAATATTGATCATCATCCAGAAATGGACACACATTTATGCTATATGCATAAGATTTCCTGGCACAGACAGACTGACAGGTAGGTATTTCAGGCTTTTGGGGAACAATTTATGCTGCAACAATTTATGCTGCATATATATATGTATACATACACAACGCAACAATAATGCAGTATTTAGGTAGAATATATACATATATATATACATATATATATATACATA
>JBAMIG010000010.1:14170614-14187264 GCA_037177335.1 Kiunga ballochi | reverse complement strand
CCCCCCCCCCCCCCCCCCCCCCCCCCCCCCCCCCCCCCCCCCCCCCCCCCCCCCCCCCCCCCCCCCCCCCAACCACAGACTTCCTTCCTGCTCCCTTAGTTTGTTTTTCCAAATGCCAATGCGCATCCATTTACCATTTCAGTATGTTTCACATTACCGAAGCCCCCCAAAGCAATGACGTCCAACTGGGACCTCTCTGCATGTTACCCTCGCTCATGTCTCCTATTTACATACCCCCCCCCCCGGCCATCTTTGGTCCTTCTCCTTCCAGACTCCTTCGGGTTTGCTGCTGGCTCACAGTCCGCTGTTGTCGGGCATCCACTTCTGGAGCAGTCTGAGCCCCGTCGCCCCGCTGAGCCCCGCCCGGCTGCAGGGCCACAGCTCCCTCTTCCAGGTAAAATATGCACACAGGTGAAAAGCGCATTGTAAAAGAGAAAAACAAAGAGAACAGAAGCTGCATTCAGGACAGTTTACTGGATGTGTGAAACAAAGTCAAAGTCTTAAAGACGAGATTTTAAAACCCTGAGATTAACAGCATTGTTTCAGCATCAGCTTCAGAATAAGTGGTTTGCTGGAGGTCACGCAGATTTCGTTGTTCAGCAGCTATTTTCATGTTTTCATCATTTGCGTAGCAGCAGACACCAACGGTTGTGAAACTAGTTGAGACTTTTGTAAGCAGGTCCTGCAGAGGTGTCCTGTTTCAGTGCGAGAGAGGAAATCCTGTGAATACTTCCTGTTTGAGCCCAGGGGAGTCAGTCTGAACAGGGTGGACTGGTTTGTGGAGCTGCTCCTCATTTATGAAAAACACACGCCGCCACCTCCACGGGCGTGCGCGCACACTGTACCACATCATTTGTGCACAAATGCTGTTCACAGCTCTTGCTTTGTGGCATTAGAGGCGGTAGAGACGAGGAGGAAGAGGCACAATGAGAAACCAGGAAACCGGGGCAGTGACAATGCTGCAGTTCCTTGCCAGAAAGCAGTCAACCTGCTAACTCTGTCCTTCTGTCTTCCAGTTCCCCAGCCTAATCAGTGGACACATGCCTGTCCCTCTGCCAACCCTGGAAGGAACTCCCTCCTCTCTGCTTCTGTCTCCCACCACCCACAAATCCTGATCCAGTCTGGGTTCCTCCGTCACCGGCCGCCTTCGTGTTGTCCCGCTCCACTCAGAACAGACCGGACCTCACCTTTTTGCACTTGAGCTGCTTCAGATTTTGGGTTAAAGCACTTGGTAAAAGCCATACGTGGCATTGTCTGAGAGACGTTCCCACACGGCCATCCACGGATAAACACGATGCGAGCTGCAACTCATTCTGCTTCAACATCCTTAAAAATATTTTAATCCCAATGTGAAACGTGTCATTTCACCCATGTGGTATTGTATGTAATGTATGCACTATGCTTCTCAGTACCGGCTGTGCCTTCTTGCCTCTCATCTGTTTTTCTTTTATTGCTTTTTTTCTAAATCTTTTAATGAAGACGAGATTTCAAATCAATTAAAAAAAACCTTTGTAACTTGTTTTTTATACTGGACGTGGCATACAGTATGTATTCTGTATATTTTTTGTATTGTGGAGAATGTCTTGTCATTTTCAATAAACAAAGCATTGAATGCTTTAATAGCATTTACAGTCTCATTGAAACAAATGCAGCTGCAGCAAAAAGCTGTGATGAAAATAAAAATTCAATCATTTAATGGTTTAACTTCAGATTTAATTTTCTTTGAAAAAAACTCAAATATGGTAGGAGTGTCTGCAACAAATCCCCCCACAAATCACAGTTATTCACAAATAAAGTTAAAGAATATAGAAAATATCTCCTATAACACTGTTAAACGGAGCGAGTCAGACTCAGGGGCAGGATTAGATCTGAATGAGGTGTTCAGTGGCCGTGCGCTTCATCACACAGCACAGCAGGCATGCAAACCAGAGAAAAGAACAACTATTACATGTTATGGACATGGGAATGAGCAACAGGAGAAGCGTCTGTAAAGCACAACCTGTACCGTGGAATCCAACACCTCAGCATCTCCTCTGAAACAGAAACCACTGATTAAATCACCATTTTCCCTGTAATGCCCTTTAAAAATCGCTTTGTTGCCTTTTCCCTGCGTTTGTTCACAACTGAGACCACAGCATCCTGGAATGATTTGCCAGCATCTGAAATGAGCAACATATTTGTTTTTTTCTGCATAAACATGTGATGCGTCTGTGTTAAGCTCCAAAGGCTCATACACCAAAGCCTGCTATTAAAAACGGTGAACGGTGGCAAATGATCTGTGCAGCCGAGCAAAACCCCGAGGCAACAACGTCCGAACATCAAACCCCTCTGAGCTGCTACATAAAGCCCTGTGTGTGCGCGACACACACACCCAGGAGCTTCCGAGGTGGAGTTTAATGTGTGCCGATAAGAAGGAAAGAAAGAAAAATAGCTAAAAACAGACCACCACTTAAAAAAAAATCTATACACATTGCATGTATTCATTAAAGTGACTGAGCCAGTTAGGATCTAGACAGTAGTTGAGTTTAGCAGCAAATTCTCTCAATAAATATAGATGTACAGTATATAAATGTCTCTGATGAGGAGGGGGGGGTACCCAAGCAGAGGGGGGCTGATCATCATGATCTTCAATGTCAGAACCCACCTCTGGGTACTGATCCGACAGTTCAGCTGAGAGATCTTTCCCAGGCAACAAGCTAAAAGAGACCAAAGTCCGGTCCGAAGCTTTAGAACAGCATGCTTTGTCTTCGGTTCTTCCCGTTGCCTGCAAGAAAAAGCAGCATGTAAACCAAGTCCAGTCTAATGGTTCCAGCAGGTGTGTTTCTGCAGAACGTGGTTTAACACCGTCTAAAAGAGGTTATCTCATGGCCACACACACACACACACACACACACTTTAGACTCTTTCAGTAACATTTCTAATAAATATACACATTTTTAATCTTTTACATGATTTAAGATAAAAAAAAAAGCAGAAAGTTATTATTGCAGCTTAACTGATAAATAAACAGCTAAATCTGAGGGTTAAAGCAATAAAAAAGGGACACACTGGTTCATTAAAGCCCCCTCATCACCTCTTCCTCCTGTAGTAGATTAGATGTATATAATGCTTTTCAGGGCACCTGAAGCCGTTTACATTGAATCCATTCATTTCATTCCTCATTCATACTTGATGTAAAGCTGCCAGTCAGCTGCACATAAATGGAAATGTGGCAGCCAAAGTGCGCCAGTGGCCTCCGTGTGAAGGATGCACACACTGGAGGATGAAGCGTCCTGCACAGGGACACAATAACTGACTCAAAAGCAGGTTTCAAACTGCCAACCTTAGTCACTGGATGACCCGCTTGACCTCCTGAGCCACTGCCACCCCCACAGCACGTTCTTCATGCTCCTCACCTGATTCAGGGTACGAGGAATTCCGGTATCCAGGATCTTTCTGCAGCTGCACCTCCTTCAGTGTGAAGATGGATATGTCTGTCAAAGACACAGTCAGCCAATCAGCGCAGGAAGAGAAGAAGCTGGAACCACGGCTCGTTGCACGCCGCCATATCACTCAAAGTGTGTCGTTGGCATTGCTGTATGTGATTACTCACTCTCTGGCAGCGTGTGCACGCGTGGCCCCAGGCTCCTGAAGTACGACTGCCTCATTGCTTCTTCAGCAGAGATCCTCTTTTTTGATTCGTACTGAAGCAAAAATAAGGAAATCTAAAGTCATTACTGGAAAACTCAAACTGGGCGTTTGATGCAAATGAGTTATTTCCAAAAATACATGTGTGCTAAATGAGTCACTCTGCTTTAAACATGGGAGATATGCCAACACTCACTTTTAGGAAAGACATCAGCAGGTCGATCCCATCATTATCCAGCCTGAAGGGGTGAGGAGAGGAGAGAAAAGAGGAGGGAGAGGGGTCAGTAAGGTGGGGTGACTCACAGATGCTGCTGGGTGTGAGGAAGGAAAGCCAAACAGAGTCAACTATTCCACAGGATTTCCTTACAGGAAGTGACAAACAGCACATGTTGCTAGCTAAAAACGGCTAAAGTCCACCTCTGAGAGCTAACGCTTTTACACGCAGGTTGTCCTCTACCTGGGTTGCATGAGAAATATTTGCTCATTCCCATTTCCAATGGTAAGGGGACTAGCAAGAGAGATTGAGGGAGTTGTGTTAGATCATATTATAGCTGAAGCATAAAGACCTGAATGAACCAGATAAAAACAAAGGAGCATATAGAGAAGTTATGACGACGCAGTGTTCCCGCCTTACCTGGGTGCATGATTGATGAGGGCCTGTGTCTTGTACTTTGGAAACTTGTAGGATCTGAACTCATCAATAGAAGATATTCCAGGCCAGTTGTCTTCTGTAGGAGTGCCTGTGGAGGGACATCCAATCAGCACGGTTAGAGCTGCAGCAGCTGGAGGAGCTGGAGGAGGCTTTCCAAGCAGCAGCGGGGGCTGCATGCCAGGGTTAATGTGATTTTAGGCTCAGGTTAGGAAGTTAAGCCGTTCCCTGTCAGCAGGGGGCAGTACTGACCTAACAGCCTAAAGATGAGGTGCAGCTCATCCTCCACTGTGGAGCCTGGGAACAGGGGCCTGCCGGCAGCCATCTCATAGAATATACAGCCAACACCCCTGATGGACAGGATGCCGTGAAAAGCAAACACATTTTAATGATGTTGAAATGTCTAGAAAACCATAAAGACCTGAACTCATAAAGCTTTAAACCCTGAGTCAGTGTGTGTGCTCATTCCACACATGAAGCAAATGAAGCCATGGCTTCTTTTCAGGTTGAATCTGTCCTGTTTCGGCACATGAGCCTAAACGGAGACCATACATCACCGAGCGAGGCGCACTCACCACATGTCTATCTGCGTGGAGTACTCAGAGGAGCCCAGCAGCACGTCGGGGGGCCGGTAC
Organism: Kiunga ballochi; assembly: GCA_037177335.1. Lineage (NCBI taxonomy): Eukaryota > Metazoa > Chordata > Actinopteri > Atheriniformes > Pseudomugilidae > Kiunga > Kiunga ballochi. Next base: position 14,182,353 of record JBAMIG010000010.1, on the reverse strand, counting down.
CAAAGCGTTACCACCTCATTAGAATAGGTTTTAGTGGGCACAGACTTGGCCCTCGCCAGGCCTGTGGAGCAGAAACAAGCAAAGATGTTTAACAACAATGTTTAGAAGAGCTTTGACTAATTTCTTATTAAACGTTTGATTTAAACCGAAAAATATTCATTAAAAAAGCTTTTTTTTTTTTGCAACAGACATCAATGATTCCAGCAAAAAGATTGAGACACATAATTATGTCACCAAAATCAGCCAGTTTGAGCTCTCCTCGGTCATTAATGAGCAGATTTTGGGGCTTCAGGTCTCTGTGGAGAACTTTCCGTCTGTGACAGTAGGCCAAACCTCGCAGAATCTGGAACAGAAAGATCTAGAAAGGCAGATTTTGTTGGTGTTAAAGCAGATATTCATCATCATGAACTACATTCAAACCCATTTTTAGAGGAGCTAAATGCGTGCTGCTGCTCGGGTCTCAGAAAGTGGTTCACAGATCTGCAGGCCTGCAATCTTCACGCTGGCTTCCTTCCCTTTAAATCCTGCTTTTATTTATAAAGCTCTTCATGGTTTGGGGCCAAAATATATTCAGGATCTACTGGTTTGTTATGAAGCAACCAGATTCCTGAGGTTGAGTCTAGTTGTTTTGATGTTTCTCACCTGAGGAAGAAACTCACAGAAAACTGCTGAAAATATTTTTTAAGGCTTTAAAAAGCATCTTTTATTCAACACATTTATTTCATCCAAGCCGTTTCTGTCTGACACCTTTGATTCTGTTTAATGTACTTTTACACTTCCTGTTTTTAATGTTTCATGGTGGACACTCCGTATCAACGATCTTATTTAGGATTTAGGATGTTTACTCTTCATAAAGACGTTACATAAATGCATATTTCTTTGAAACAGTGAGGATACGAGTTCATTTTTTATAAACCTCTTTTGGCTTCATGTTGCGCCAGCAGGGGGCGCACTAACAGTGTTTTTAGCTCCAACACCAGCAGCTAAAGTCTTCCCAGCGGATGAAGGTGTCCAGTGGAGGCTCACCTTGACATTCTGCATGCTCAGGATGTTCCCGCAGTCGTCCATGTACTGCTTAAGGTCTTTGTCCTGGATGGAAAGGAGTGTTGGAGAGAAGGAAACTAAAACATTTGCTAAACAGCCTCTACTCTGCAGAGCAGTGAATACTAATGATGTGAAATGCATTCATTCAACAAGGTGACTGCAGACGGTCTCACCAAGTATTCAAAAACCAGTGTGAGCGACTTGTCTGTGTGCACGATGTCGTGCAGGGTCACGATGTTGGCGTGTTTCAGGTCCTTCAGTAGAGACACTAGAGACAGGGAAAAAATACAGAGGACAAATTGGACATAATCAGTCTCTGTGATGCTTTTGAACTCTTAGCCAGAAAAACCTGCATGTTTCATTCACACAACTGAGCTGGAAACGAAACCTGGAAATAAAACTTAGTACAGGTTTTATCCCAGTAAGCCAGTAATCTGCACTACATACTGTCCTACTTTATACTTTTACTCTCACCATATTACCTACTACTTCTTACAAACTAAACAGTATTCCTTATGGACTCTGAAGGGCATTACCCTCTCGGATAGCGGTGCACGGTGCCCCCTCCTCATGTTCAAGTCTGATCTCCTTCAGTGCTACAAGGTTGTCTGTCAGCTTACTCCTCCCTTTGTAAACTGTTGCGTATGTGCCCTGGAAATCAGGATGAGAAGGGGAAACGGTAAAGGTCAAACTAAAATCTGCATCTGTGTTTAATCGCTACACGCTAACATTAGCACCTGGAGGGAAAGAAACACCTACCTCCCCCAGTTTGTCCAGTTTAATGTAGGTCTCCAGCTTCCCAAAACCAATTTCTGACTAGTGAACAAAAGAACAAATTAAATTAATTTGAACAACATCTTTATTAGCACTGACAAGCTTTCAGACACCACGACAACATCTTCTGACAGCTGTGAAGCGTCAGGGAGAGAGATGTAAGGAGGTCATCCATCCACAGCACGATCAAACTAATCGCTTGTGACGGTTCGCTTTTGGCTTTTTCAATATGCTTGTTTATGAGAAAACTAGCAGACTGTCCACAAAGCAGGGTTAGTATGAAAGGGAAAACAGTTCTGTCCATTTGTTTGGATCTTTAAATGTGAACAATGGATTCACTGTATTTCTTCATTCAGCACTTTAAAACCTTCATGGCCACTGAGACGATGAAGCTCCAGTAATCTAATAATGTACATGCAGTAAGGAGGAATGCTCCTGCATCAGGGTTTCACACATAAGCAAAGATAAACAGCTTCACAGGAGAGCCTTTATGCAAAAGAGCCCGAGCCAGGAGAGCATCACTCCTCTGTTCTGCTTTTTAAAATAAAGCTGCTACTGTGAATGATGAGGTGCTGTGTAAACACATAGCAGGCAGAGAGGATGAGACCGTCTGAAAGCAAAGAATCTTCTTAAATAAAACATGCCTCTCGTAGCTATCTGTATCCTGCTTCACCATCAGAACAAAGTACGCTGCTGTTCACTGCGAAGGCGATAAATTCCACCTGATGGCGCTGAAGCTAATCAGAACATCACTCTGAACTTTATCTCACTTTATTTTGGTCTCATCTGATCAAACAACAACTTGCTGGTTTGTTTATTCATGTTTCTTCACAAAGCAAACCGTCTTGTGCAGAAATGTGTGCAAAGTTTGTTCCAAGCGGCCGCAGAGTTGGACGTCATGCTTTCTGTCCTTCACACAGAGTTTGCAGAGACAATAGGATGTTTTTACCAACACTTCTACAAAGTCTCCATCAGTTACCAAAATCCATAAAAAGGATGTTTTTTTTTGCAGCTTTGTGGCCTAATTTCATAAATTCATCTGAAAGCACTAATTAGAACATAAACCTCATCTTCATCCTCATCTTCCTCACCAGTGATGCTCTGCGGGACCGTCGGCTCAGCGGCTGGTCAAAGGGGGGGCTGCTCAGCTGCAGCTTCTGCAGGTAACCGTCAGGTATCCGGATATCAGCAGGCAGGGACAGGCGTTTGTTCAAGTCCTACACACACACACACACACAGAGACACACACACACACACACACACACACACACACACACACACACACACACACACAAATAAGTGTTTGTCACTCCACTGGAGTATTTTTTTATTAAACAACTAATCAATAAAAAGCAGTTCAGGGAAAATCACATCTATTCGGGTCTGAGCTCATCCTGGTTCGTCTGAGGAACCGATCAGTAAATCTGGATGTACCAAAGCAGCAAACCGTGATAAAAACCCAACATCACACCACATCGGGGTGAATCATGCACTCCTTCATTTGATCTCTGGTTAATCGGGCCTCACGGCTCCACTTCCCCCCCGTCTGAGGAAAGATTGGACCTTTGCACCCACAGAGATGCAACTTTGACATATTTCTGCATTTCAACACACACACACTCCTCCACAAGTTAATCAATCTGTGGGTGAAGACGGCTGCTTCCTGACCCTCAGTGGTTCCATTAAATATGGAGGTGAATCATTACCGTTGACATGCTGACAGGAAGTAATGATCCTTTTCCTGTTGCATCACTCGTCTGAAGGAGCCGATACAGAATCAGCCTAAATGTTTGCAGCTTCAAAATATTTCTGTGAAGTCTGCCACATGAGGTCAGTGTACTGTATGCCACATCTATCTGTGAAAAGGGCTGTAGAGCAGGAATTTTATTGATCATAGCAGAAACATTTTAAATCAATAATTTGGATTTTTTTGATATGATTATTTTAAGTACTTGAGCGATGTTGATAATTAATTAAGTTAAAAGTGAAAAAATAGCAACTACAAAGTCTAAATAAAATATTTTAAAAATTAAATACTGAATGAATTTTTAAAAATATTTTAGATGAAATATCTCAAACATTTTCTAAATTTTCCTGCTGTAGATTCAAAATGTGAATATTTGCGTAGCTTATTTTTCATCTAATAAACAGAAAACATTTTTGTGCGTATTGATTGAGGACGGTTCAGAAACCACTGCAGCCGTATGAATTACTGATCCCCAGTTTGCTCCATGCTGCTGTTTGTTTTTAAAAATCATGACAAACATTTAGATCTGCTGCTCGGCGTTTTCTGCAAACACCACCGGGATTGGTGGGAGATCCTCAGAACAACCGATCCCATTAGTCACCCGACCTTTGCTTCAATCCCACCCTCCTCCCGTTGTCCAATCAAGTCTGTCTAATCTGTTACAACAGGGTCCCATCTGGACGGTATTACACTAATCCATGTGATGTAATCCCAACGAGGCACCGCTTCCTCTCCAGCGGGAGAAGGGCGACTCACCACCTGACCACAGAGATGCTCTCGCTTCTGATTCTTTTCTCTTTCCTCTTCGCAGAGTGAAAGATGCTGCATAATAACGTCACGCTTGGATCATCTCATCAATAACCCCGTGGTTAAACCTGCTACTCTGCTAGAATCAGAAAATGTCTTTTTGCTTCAGTCCAAATGAACTTTTATTGTTGTGAAACAGTCACAGGAAGTGAGGTTTAGTGCTTACAGACACACTCGACCCACAGAGGAGATGCGTCATGTGACTGCGTGGGCAGCCCAAAAGGAAAAATGCTGCTTAACTAGTGTTTTTTTTGGTATTCTCTTTTTTTTTTTGTGCATGTTTTGCTTTGTGTGTGCAGACGCAGCCATGTGCTCATAAATCCCAGCAGCTCTGAAACAAAAGTAAGCAAAGAGCAGAAGGAGGGGTGTGAAGGTTTTCCTCCTACAGGGTCAGCAAAAGCATGCAACACAGCTCACAAGCAAGATCCAAACATCAAATAGAAAAACTATTTAAAAGGAATAATACTAATAAATAATAAATCACTGGTTTTAAATGGTTATTTTTAAGCAACACATGTTTTTTTACATCACATTATTCTGAAATCAGTAAAAATGTAGACAATAATGTGATGCGCAGGCTGTTATTTGACATCTTCACAGTGAAAGTGGGCCATTATTTGTTCTGACTTCTGATATGTCAGGACTTTATCCCGTAAATCGCATTAGCTGCCGTTAGCCTATTAAGACTGAGGCACTCTCTACACATGATGCAGGTCACGCTGGCTCCAAGATGAACTGAAATATCAAACTCCCTGCTTTGCAGCAAGAAAAGTTCAAAGATAAGAAGCATTTCATGGATAGCAGGTAGCTCAGCTGGTTCTGATACAGCTTAAACCCTTCCTTATGATGCACACATCATGCTGTAACTCACTCTGAATGCCATTCTCTGAGGGAGTTTTATGTAACACTGAAACATTTGTGTTGACAAAAGTTAAAAGGTATTCATGACATCAAGTTCATCCAGTTCCTTCATATTAATACTGATGTCGTAACAGCAAACAACGTTTACGTCAAACGTTCTAAACCAGCAGCAGCTAACGATGTGATGAGATTCAGGAAACATGGTCATATCTCAGAAAAACTCAAATAAAACCAACAACTAGGTCTGACTAGTCTGTGAGCTACTTCCTTATGTAAGAGAACAATAACAAACATTTAAGCAGGTAAAAAGGCATCTCTGCAGCATATCTGGATTTTAGATTGTTTTGTTGTGTTAAACGGTAGAAGTTCATGAAAAAAAGCTTAATATCTGAACTTATGAGACAAAAGTTTTCACTGAAAAGTCTCTAATTGACCCTAATTCTCTGATTTACCAACCTAATCAGTAAAGGCTGTGAGTACTGTCCATTTGGAGGCACAATAAGGTTTAAAAGTCACAGAATGGATCCTAAAACTGCTGATATTTAGGTCTACATCTGTGCTGTTCTGAGGATATAAACCCAGCAGAATCTAAAAAGTCAAATAGACCAGATTAAACACGGAGAAGCAGCTTTTAGCTGTTATGCTGCAAAAACGTGGAACAAACTCACCAAAAGTATCCCGGATAAAACATCATCTCATGCATCTGAATCCAATCTTTTAACTTTTAATCAGGTTTATTATTTTACTATTATTTATGTTACTGCCTTTTCTTTACATCTGTAATGCTTTTAATGTTTTTATGTAAAGCACTTAAACCATCTTGTACATAAAATGGGCTATTTAAATAAACTTTCCTTGTCAGAGAAGCTGAAGTCCTGAGGGCCGGATTATGGTTGCCTACTCCTTTAACTCATAGGAAATAATTTAAGGTAAATAAAGATGAACATCCCAGCAGGATAAAGATTATCAGGTATAAATCTGGGACAAAACAACAACAAACTCAGAAAAATGTTCTTCATTGTGAAATTCTGAACGGTATGATATTATGAACAGGTTCAGAGAATCAGAAGGAGTCTCTGTATGCACAGGACAAGGCTAAAGATGGGCATGAATCTGGAAATCCCTGCATAAACTCAGCAACACCTTCTGAACGAAGTGCAAAACTAACATGCAAAAAAGATATTATATGAGCATAATTCAGAAACGCCACAGTTTTCTCAGATAAAGCTGATTTAAAACAATCTGCGGGGAAGTGAAAAACTGCTGTGTGCTCAGAAAAATCACATTTTTACATTCTTTTGGGGAATTATGGACCTCATGTCCTGCAGAGGAAGCATCCAGCTTATCTGGGCCAGCCTGCTGGGCTGGTATGGGCTTGCATTTGTCTCCACTGTATGGGGATAGCTCATACACATATAAAGGCTCTGTACATGGTGGACAGTACATATCCAAACATTTACCAAAAACCAAACGTGCATCAATCCCAACATGAGGGCGTCAGAAGAGCCAAGGTGCTGAACTGACCTGAGTTTCATAAAACTCAAATCAGGTCAGGACTGTTTAGATGCTGCTATCCTCCAGAACACGGAGCTCTTCACTCCTAAGATGTTTAGAAGAGTAGATGCTGCACATCATCACTTTGCATCAAATAAAAAAGTTTCAGCCTCAACATCCGATTTGTTTTTGATGTCATGTTGGGAATAAAATGCAGGATTTAAAAATCAATGCATTTTGGTTTTATGTACATTTCACTCAGCATCTCAACAGTTTTGGAGCTGAAATATTAAAGCTCACAACCACAATGCTTTGTTAATGCATCCACAGAGAGGTCTTTCCATGATGATGTTGGCTTTATGGGACCACTGCTGCAATATGAAAATCAGGCTGTGTGTTTGGGAGGCCGTGAAATCGCTGGTTTTAGTGGAAAGAGATGAAGAACAGAAGAATAATGAGTCAAACTGTAATGCATGCGTGCGTTTGAGTCGTGCAAAGATTATGTGAGCAGTTGCAGACATGGGTGCACTCGCATCAAGAAAACACCCACGCCGAGTTCCAGCATAGAGTGCCTCATCCGCTTCCTGTAGCGAGACAATCCGGCCTCTTTGATTTGAGCCAATTCATCCAAACATACATTTTCTGACAAAGAAAAGGTTGATTAACTCACCAGGACACTAATGTACAGGAGTAAAGGTGTTGGAACATGTTCACAAGCCAGAACTTGTTAATGTGGGAAGTGATCCATGCAGCAGATCCATGAGTCATGAAGCAGACGGGCTACGTAACGACATCGCCGACAATGAAAGTTCACAAAAACAGATCTCACCTCGGCAGAGATGCGTCTGCCCCCTCTGCTCCTCAGACAAACACCGGTGGGTGACTGCACCTCATCGGAAGACGTGCCCGATGCCTGGTCACTCTCCCCGTCTGACCCCATCTTCATATTCTCGTGAACGATATCTAACAATAAGACGGAGTAAGGAGTGAGAGGGGGATAAGCGTCACTAAAGGAGCAGGTCGGCTGAAACAGGAAAGGGTTAAAACACTTAATTATCCTTTGTTACAAACTCTCATTCTTATCTAATGAATCAGAGCCACAACAGAGAATAATGTTAAATAAACCTGACAGATGGAGTTGCATGTGTGAGGAAAGTTTATGCATCAAATGTAATTTGGGCCAATTCAGATTTCATGCATAAAAATCTGCATTTCCATTTCCTCTGGGACTAGATTCATGTTCGCTAACGTTGCAAATGTAATCACAGCGTCTGCACAGAGAATCAGCGCTCCTGGTTTGCTCCAAAAGGGACAAAACCAGGAGATAAAGCAGCTTTTTATTACAAATAGAAGGTGTTACTGCAGCAACGTTTACCCGTATGTGTCTAAATAAGCAGTTTACTAGCAGCTGATGAGATAAAAAGAGTTTTACAAGCAGTTTAATATTCAGATTTTCCACTTTTAGACAGAATTAAATTACATTGGTTTGAAATCTAAATCATTATTTTTGCTCCTGAAGAAAAGGAAAAACAACAACAAATGCAGCGTTTGTGTTTCTCACCGAGGCGACTGCCATTGCGAGGCATGACCATGAGAGACCCCAGACCTCCTCCGATGACGCTCTGAGGCCGGCGTAACGGCGGCTTCTTAAAAGAGCCCGTGTATTGGTGGAGAAAGGAGTGGACGCTGTGAGCCGATGGAGGACGGCCGTTCCTCACTATGGGCTCTAAAAAAAGAAGAATATTTTTATCACAGGTTATTAGAGACAACAAAACAAAATCAGTATGGATTATTAACTACATCTAACAGACGAGTCCAGAAGGTTTATATGAAGTTCTGGGATGTGAGAACATGCTCAACACATCAGGTAAAGACCGTAGAAACCAGAGTTTGTCCCTGTAAATCCATACATTATTTTCTTCACAGCTTGTTGATGAGGCGTTCGTTAAAACCAGGTGTGTTAAAGGGTTTTCCCTAAAAGGTGCAGGGCAGGGGGGTCCTGAGGACCAGAGCTGAAAACACACTGAACTACGTGATGTACTCACATCCCTGGATTGCTAATCAACACCAGGCCGAGACACATTTACAGGTTTTAACTCCTAATCCTGGAAAGATTTGTGTGCAGCACTTCTTCACTGCATGGTGAACATTACAAATACTGTAAACACATTTACAGAGAGGACTGCTGTTTTTCTGCGTCTCTGACTGGAAACAAACAAAAACATAGTAAACAAACGTGTTAAAAAACAAATATCTCCATAAAATGTGTGTGATTTGATTCAGTCTCATCTAAATCTGATTCATCATTTCTGCAGCCTCTGACACCAGAAGATCGTGTGGATTTTTTACGCCTTATAAAACACAGACTGTCCCTGTGAAGAAGATGGACGTCCAAACAGAGGCCGGGATGGTGCAAGACAACTCCGTCACCGTTTAAGCAGCAGTTCAGGAAGACGTGGATTAGACGGATTACAGTCTCTCACAAAGGAGGATGTTTTTATGTGTTTCAGGCTCATCAGATCAGCTGATCCTCTGCATTTATTTCACACACATCCTAATGCAAGCTGCCTTTTGGAGCGATTTCATAGTGCAGTGGGTGTTTGTGGGGTTATAAAAACAAGCTTTCACAAACACCTTTGCAGACATTGGCTTCAGAAACGTCAGAACATTTCTGCATGTCCTATAATGTAGTCCTTCTCAGGCATGGTCCTGATACTCACATTACCTGTTCTGGCACATGTGACTAACGCTTATGGATCGCTCCGTTAGCTGGTTATCAGGATCTTCCCAAGCTGCTAAATGACCCGTCAATAAGAAGCAGGAAAGCATGGAAAACCTGCAGGACAGTGAGGTCTGTGCTCAGCTGTACTCCAACTAAACGTGTGTTTAATACACTAATATATAAGCTTAGATAGATCTAAAGCCTTTCCTAGAATTCATTTAAAAGAAGAGGGGAAATACACAGCGATGTAACATCTTATGCCACCTCTCCCTTATCTCGTAGCAGCTGCTGCTGGCCGGAGTTATGGATGTTATATAATCAGATCAGCACCAGAACGCTTTCACCAAGTTCAGATCAAATCTCATCAGGCTACTCCATTATGCCTCTTCTCTACTTACTGCAGCACAAACTGCTAAAAATCCCTCCATACCACCCGTCTACACACACACACACACGTACGTTTGTGTCCAAACTCAGCGAGCACAGAACACTCTGACCAAACTTAATTTTAATCACAACACTAAAAGCTCTTAACAAAGTGGAGGGGGTGGTGGTGAGGGGGGATAAGGGATCATGCATGCATGTGTGCATTAACAGAGATGCATTAAAAAGAAAAAAAAAAAGAATAAAAAGGTGCCTGACTGGATTTTACTAAGTCATCCAAGTCTCCGTGGCAATGTCATGGAAACTCTCCGTTTCCATGGCAACCATGCACACCGAGGCCCGCTCCCTTGCTCCCTGCAGATTGTTAATATCACCAGAGATAAGTTGCTGCGACACCCTGCCTTTATTTGGCATCTTGAAGGCCAAAACCTTCAGCAGGATCCAGATGAATAATAAATGTTTTACCAAAGCGAGTTTATGGTGAAATAAAAAGTTTTTTTTTCCATTAAACAGTTTAAGCTGGATCTGTTTTAAAGCCTGGTTTTAAAAAAAGCTTTGGTTTCCCCAAGTTTTAACTTTTTGAGCTTTAACTGGGGCTGGAAGATAATTTGATATATTGATCAATAGATGTGTGGTGCCAAACAAAAAGGCTCGATAAGAAACTTCAGTAAAAAGTGATGTTAGTTTCAGACCATCATCATGCTAGCAGTTAGCCAGTTAGCTAATAAGTTAAAGTGTCCATCAAAAAATATTTACTTTGATAATATTACCTGTGTTCAGTCTATTAATGTCCATTTGTAATACTGATCAGTTTAATAAGTAGTTTTATAGTCTTATTCACCTCTTACAATGTTTAATTTTTAATTAATGCTTTTAAATTCAACCTTTTTTCTCCTGGTCTTTATTTTAAATAGATTAAAATATTTAAATTATTATCAAAAACCCAATATGAGGCACTTACATTGTGACACATTTTTCAGTCATATCACTAAGTCCTAGCTTAATCTTTTGTATTCTCAGTTTTCTTCCAGCATTATAAACACTTAATGATAAAACATAACAGCATAGATCCATCCCCTCAGAGTGCTGCAACATGGAAAAGAAGATTAATTATAATAGGAAAGTTATTAATAAGGAAATCTGGATGAAAAAGCTTCTCTGACAGCACATTACACCAGCGATCATTCACAAACATGAAGCTCACCGCTGTCCTTCAGACTGTTCTCCTCAATGGTCATCTGCTCCGCCAGCTCAGACAGCGACTCGTCGATGGTGTGGCTGCCTCGTAGCGTCTGGCTAAGACGCCGCTTGAACCGCTTCATCTTTTCCATGGAGCTCTCAGGAAGGGGAGGCCTGGTGGGGTGAAGCAAAATAAAAATGAAACCGTGATAAGGAAGCATATCGTGTGTGTTGGCTCCAGAGGAACTGTCTGTCTGCAGGCACTTTGTTGACACAGGCCTTGACATTTCACTTACAATCATTTTTATAAACTTCCTTTCACCAAAACGACCACCTGTTGTCATGTTTCCCTAACCTGCGTGAAAATGTGGTTTGATCATCAGAAATCTGCTGAGGAGAAAGAGACCGTTAATTATGACTCGAGCAGATCGCTCCACATTCCTCCCTCTGGGAAACCATGACAGCTCGGGGAGAGACTCCTACGGTGCGCGGTTCCTGGAATACCAGACTGTAAAAGCAAATCCTGAACCAGAGGGATTAACGGCTGAATGGTGCAGGACTAGTCTGTGCCACATCGAGTCCACATCACACATTCCAGATCCATTTACAGTGTGTGTGTGTGTGTGTGTGTGAGAGAGAGACAGGCTAATTGTGAGTTTCATGCTGGTAGTGTATGGGTGTGTGTGTAAATATGTTCCATAAATATATATATATATATATATATATA
>JBAMIG010000010.1:14080980-14122521 GCA_037177335.1 Kiunga ballochi | reverse complement strand
CCCTTATCTGCTAAACCAGTAGATCTAGATCCAGTAGAGTGGCACCCTTATCTGCTAAACCAGTAGATCTAGATCCAGTAGAGTGGCACCCTTATTGTGTGTGAGCTCTGTTAGATGTTGAGTCAGTCCAACGCTGTCCGGGCTGCTAAATAAAATGCTGTGCAGTGTTTGCTAACTAGCTGCACTTCTCATCCCTAAGAGTAAAGATATTTCTGAACGTTGCAGCTTGTCCTTTATCCATGCAGCCCTAAATGCATCAGACTGTGGAGACGGAGCATCAAGCTGGGGTGACAAGGGTCTGGACGCCTGACCTGGTTGTTCCGGTGGGGGTTAGGGGTAATAGCTGAGCCCGGCGTCAGCCTGAACCTTCATCTCCTTCCTTCAGTTGAGAAAGGAAAGAGAGAGTGAGGATGTTGATGTTTCTCTCAGGTCAGGGCAACTCCCCCAGCTCTAAACAAGAACAAAATCCTGACACCTAGTGGCCATATATGTGAACTGCACCAACCTCATCTGTTCTGATGTAGGAGTCCCCTATTTAATATAAATACTAAACATAACACTCACTGGGGATTTTATTAGGTGTAAATATCAGCATGGATCACATCCCTCCAACTGTTTTAATCCATGATGACGGTTCTAAAAACGTCCTGCAGGGATTTGGATTCATATTGAGACAAAAGCATCAGTTCAGCTGCACGTCCATGATGTATGTAATAATAATAATTCAGCATACAGTAAATTTCACAATAAAACTGATTTACAGTATTTTACCAGCTGCAGCTTTAGGACTGCCCGCTGTGCAGCTATGCACTGAAACCGTGTCGCGCCACTGCAATCTGATCCCATCTGCTCCATGTTGGTGCATGCAGTCTGCAGAAATGCATTCAGCAAAGCAGTCACTGCCAAAATGTGCTGCTGAAATCACAATGCTTCCTGCTTTTTTGCACTTTTATCTAAAAATCTCTTAAGTTTCCACCAAAGCAGCAGCTGTTTAGAGGACTCAGATCCCTCTACATAATAATTATTTAAGACAAGGTATTTCTCACACTTCTAGTCACAGTTTCAGGCTTTTTTTGCAAAAACTAACCTGGTGATGAATGTGTAGAGAGATGTCTGTAAAATAAATCTCCCTTTTTGACTGACTGGGGGGCAAAAATCACGGTAATAAAGTAATTAGTAACAAAGCCTGCAACAAATGCCTTTATAAATGCAAGTAAAAATAAATAATCTTGTATTAAACACACGATTTGAGAGTCAAAGAGCACAAAACACAAAAGGAAAAGTAGATTTATTTGAAAATACTCAGATTAACGCTGTTTGTTCAGATATTTTAGTATCAAAGTATTTTTTTGTTCAGATTTCTACAATAAAGCGATACTTTAGATAAATAATCACAATGATAAAACTCTCCAGTGACAAAAGGTTTTCTCTCATTCTATGACTTCATGCTCAGACTAAAGACATTACAATAACAGTTTGTTTTCAGCAGCATTAAAACGACCCCGGCATGCACGCAGCATGACATCAGATCATTCCTTTTGTTTCCTGACACGTTTAACCCGAGCCGGGTCTTCAACGCTACGAATAAAAAACAGGAAAGGAGAAGCGAGTAGTTCCTCCAGCGACAATGCAAACAGTTTGGGAGTCAGAATGATCACATGGAGGAAGGTCAGAAAGAAAATACTAAATTAAAACTGCTCCATTTTTCACACTACAAGTCAAATTATCAACACTTCTTCCCACGTCATCTTAATGTCCTGCATATCTGCCCTGAAAAGGCCCGTGCAGCAGATAAGAGCTGCAGCGTTGCACCAAAGCTCGTGTTCTGGTTGGTTTAGCACCTGGCCTTGTGTTCACATCAGGAGAAGGTAGCGAGGAGGATGCCCTCTTGCTGCTGGTGATGAAGGGTCCCAATCCCGACAGCAGGGGCGGGCAAAGCGGGTCGACTTACTAACTGGAGCTGACAAGAACAGAGGAGATGATCACTTTGAATGACTGCAGGAGTCATTTAGCAGCTTGAACCCGGCTTACCTTGCAGGCCAGCTGCTTCTCAAACCTGGGGGCTATAAAAGACCAGGGACCCATGTTCTGAGGCTCCTCCTGGCTCCAAATAAAGTCTGATGAGATTTAAAAGAAGAAAAAAACATTTTTTAGATTTATAGTTGTGTGTCAATGCAGGTGAAAAGCTGCAGTTAAACCGGCGTAGCGTCCAGCTTTGCATGGATGCAACACTGGCTGCACATTGTTCAACATTCAGAAAACCTGTCCTGCAGATCTGTCATTTTCAAAGAAAATGGCAACGTCACCCAAAAGGACATAAAAAACACGCGTGTCCTCCATGTCCCAGCTTAAAGCCGTCACAACACTTATAGCAGCATCACCGATACATCGCGGTGCACATGGTGTCACTGAAGGCAACACGAGTCTTTGCAGAGTCACAGGATCTGGTGACGGAGGAGGAAATCACAATAATACAAGAAACAAAGAGAAGCAGAGCAGACAGCAGTGGCATGTAGATGTTACGATGCGGGAACGTTGAACAGATTCATTAGAAGAAGAAAAAAAAAGAAGCTCATGTTGAGTGACTTCAGCTGCAGTGGGTGGATGAGGGAGCGGAAACAGCCTGGCTAACCTGGTGAAGCTCATAATAGAGATAGATACACTGATGTAGCAGAGTTCTGAAGGTCTGCAAGCTGCTGAAGGACATTCAGCCTGTTCTGACTCAACGCTGCTTCTTTACAGCAACACTGAGCGGAGTGACAGCCGCACGTCTGCAGCTCTTTGTGAAGCCGACACAAAAGCCAGACATCAGAAAGACGCAATGATTCAGTAAGAGCCTGAAAACCTGTTTATCTCCACCAAACCAGCGCGGCGTTGATGTTTTCTCACAATAAATAAGAGGATTAAAATAAAACACTGAGGCCAAATTTACTCCTTTTTCACAACAAGCTGGTCAGTCAGCAATACATCCATCCATTCATCAACAGCGACTCGTTTTGGTGCCGTCTCTTTAAATGTGAATGAGGTATGTTAAGCCCCGCCCCCCTCCAGCTCACAGGAAGTCCCACCATGTTTGTAGCTTGATAGCAGCGATACGCTAATCTCCCGGCAGAGAAACATTTTATTGATAAGTTTACTATAAATGTCAACGTATCAGATTCACCATATTGATTACCTGGAAGTCCATGACCTTATTTGGCTGCAAATATTGTGATGTCATAGATTTAAAAAAAATGAGAAAATTAAACAGACTGAAAAATATCTGCAGAAAGAATATAAAGATATATGTACGGCATCATTTTCTGCATTTAAACACTTAGAAGTTCACAAAAACATGGATTTAAGGGATAAAAAAAGGTGCTTTTTACATGATGTCTTCTTTAATCTAAATCAGTTCTTTTATTTCTGCAGTTATTTAACTTCATCTTACATAAAAATACCCCTTTGTTCTTTCATTGCTTGGTAAACTGCATTTAATACCGTTCTGTATGAAACATCAGTCACAGAGACCAAAGACCGACAACCTGAAAGAGGAAAAACACAGAGGAGCTACACCTCTACCTACAGGCTCTGGAGGTATCAGAGATATAAAACAATAATCCAACCGAGGGAAGAAACTTTCAGTGTGCCGGCACCTGCAGGGATGGCGGGCTCAGATGGATCCTCTCACCTTTGGCGTTGGGATATTTCTTCAGCTCCTGTTGCAGAGCCTCCAGAGGGAACGGACACAGCTCCTCCAAACGGATGAGCGCTGTGTTCTGATTGGCTGCTGACGTCTCCCTCTGCTTCAGTAAAGCGTAGTAATGCTTCCCGGAGCACAGCACCACCCTCTGGACTCTGTGTGAATGAAGAGCGCTTCCACTCAGAAAACAAATAAAAAACAAATAAAAAGGCAAAAAGTTCCTCATTAGCTGTGTGATCTGAACCTTTCTGCTGAGACAGAAGGATCTCCCAACACCGGCCTGAAGGACGTTCCGGGTGCCAGTTCAGTCAGACTGGACGCTGCACCCTGGGAAAACCAGCATCACCAGTACGATGAACATGCATGGGAAAAACAGCTGTGTGTTCAAAATGCTCGCACTTACAGAAAACCTCAGCAATGTCTTGGGTCCGACCAAGATGAGAGGTTTGCGGAAGTTTCGGATCATTTGTCTGCGCAGCAGGTGGAAGTACTGAGCAGACGTGGTGGGGTTGACCACAGCCATGTTCACGCTGTCGCTGTCCACGCCCTCCTCCTTACTGTCACACATCTGCCAGGTAAAGGAGCACAAGACGGGAGGAGCTTAGCGCATGCATAAAAACCCAAACCGAGCCTTCACCCAAACCTCTGAACCCGATACGTCTGCTTCTCCAGGAGGAAAGTAGGTGAAACTGTTTCACACGAACCTTTACCTCTACACAAACATTTCTACATGCATTACGATTCTGCAGCAAAAGCCTCATCCACAGCAGGATCAACGTCCCACAGACCTGGAGGAAGCGCTCCATGCGGCAGGACGAGTGTTCGGGTCCAGCGCCATCGTACCCGTGAGGCAGCAGGATCACCATCCCGCACTGAAGCAGCCATTTAGCTTCCCCTGCAAACGCAGCGATCACACATCCTTCATGGGAAGATCTTTTTAACCAGCTGTGAGTGATGACATGGCAGATCCAGCAGGTGCTCACCTCCAGAGAGGAACGTATCAAAGATGATCTGCGCTCCGTTGAAGAAATCTCCAAACTGAGCCTCCCAGATGGGAAGCAGCTTCGGCTGAGCGATGCTCATGCCGTATTCGAACCCAAGCACCGCTTCTTCAGATAGAGGGCTATTGCACACCTGAGCACACGTGGATATTAGGATGCATGAGGAGGGGTCACAATGTCATGCTAGTGGTTTACCTCCAGGAAACCAGTCTGCTCAGGGCTTATATGGTTCAGCGGGATGTACATGTCGTTGGTGTCCTGGCACACGACCATGGCGTGCCGCTGACTGAACGTGCCTCTTCCCACATCCTGCCCACTTATTCGGATATTAAACCCTGTGAACATAATAAAACCCAATTAGGATATCAGCTTCCAGGTGGCGATGAAGCCATTAGCCAACATCGGCGCGCACACCTTGGGAAAGTAGAGATCCGAAAGCCAGCGCCTCTGCAGTCGACCAATCAAGCCTGGTTCCCTCCTCTAACTTTTGCAGCCGAGCCTGAGTTTGCAGAACAGAAATGACCTTCAGCTTCAGCGGCGTGAACCCAACGGGCCGGCGCTACGAGAGCGGCAGCTGTACCTGCACGTGCGTCTTCCCGAGGTGGCTGTGAAGCTGGATGTCCTCAGGGATGTCCACAGATTTGGCTCCTACAAACTGCAGCAGGGGAACGGGGACACCTGTGTCCCAGGTGGTGACTCTAGCCTGGGGCTCCGCCAGATCCCCCCAGCGGCCCTGCAGGTTGGTAGGCGGAGGACTGTACATGATCATGTTGGACAGCTTGTCATTGAGCATACCGTAGTGTTTGGATTTGATCTGGTCGCGCTCAGCTTCCGTCATCAGACCCTCTGATATCAGCTGGTCCGAGTAGGAGTCTGGGACGCTTTTACGGGACCTGGAGGGACGCCACAGCGACACACTCCTTAGATTCATGTCATTTTGCTTTTTCTTACCTGGAATTTAATGACGTGCTGTTTTAACCCGTTAATTCTCAGGTTAAAAGGTGAAGCAAACGCACCTGATGATCTTGTACATGGCCGGGTTGGTAAAGAAAGGCTCGTCCAGCTCGTTGTGGCCCCACTGACGGTAGCAGATCAGATCCAGGATGATGTCCTTTCTGAAGCGGCGCTGGTAGTCCACAGCGAGCCGTGTGGCTCGCAGCACTTCCTCTGCATCGTCACCGTTTACGTGGATCACAGCACAGTTCACCATCTTACCTGTGTGACAGCAACAACCTTCATCAATGGCTCATTTTTCCACGTGGAGCGATTCAGCAGTGTGAGAGTTCCCCTGACCGACATCGCTGCAGTACAAAGACGACCTCGCTCTCTCCGACGGAGTGGTGTAACCCACTTGGTTGTTCACAATGAGGTGGATGCTCCCACCAACTCTGTAGTGGGGGAGATTGGAAAGAGTCAAGGTTTCCGGAACGATCCCCTGACCGGTGAAGGAGCCGTCACCGTGAACCTGCGGGAAGAAAATAAAGTCTGCATGATTCAACGATGCCGACACAGGAAATGCGAGTTCAGCTCTGGTCATTTAGTGGCAACATGAAATAATCCAGCACTGGATTGGTCTCCTATCCGGCTCCCGTACCTGCAAACAGATGACTCGGTCACCAGGCTGGGCGTCATTCTCCGGGGAATAGTCTCCTTCTTTCCTGAGCTGCTGCCGAGCTCTGGCCTTTCCCTGAGCCACAGGGTTGATGGCCTCCAGGTGAGACGGGTTGGGCAGCATGGTGACATGGAGGAGGTGCTCTGCTCCGAAATCCAGCTCCACCGATGAGGTGAGGTGGGACAGGACATCCCCGATGGCAGGCGAGATCTCGGGGAACTCGCTGAGGCCGCGCATTTTGCGGAACATGAGCTGGAAAATCAGGCAGGAACATTTCGGTTCTTTCTTATTTGACTCTTTATGAAAGCAACGGAAACCATTTTGAGCTGAAAAGGTCTCGGATTATCTAAACGTGTCGGTGAAGCTGTTTGACCTCTGGTGGGAACTTCAGCAGACCCGTCAGGAGGTTGAGTCGGCCTCTGTGAGGCATGCCGATCACGATGTCGGTGACTCCGCTGTGCGCCGACTGATAGAAGAGCTCGTAAAAAAATCCCATCATGCTTTCTGCTCCTTCTCCTCCGTAACGCTTTACTGTAGCAAACTTTGTGGCAAGAAAGTGATCAAACTCCTGCAAGATGTGGGAGACAGATGTTAACATGCATTACTGGATGAAACAATGAGTGCAGGCTCCTCCACCAACGTGCCTGAGACTCCAGCATGAGCTTCGCCAGCTGCCTCCTCTCCTCTGGAGAAAAGCTCTTCCTCTTGAGCCCCTCAAAGCGGTCAGCAAACCACTCCCTCTCCTCCATACTGCTCAGCTGGCTGGTTTCCACCGACAGGTGGCCGCAGTAGGCTTCCTCCAGGTAGGCCTGAACCTCATCCACTGAGGCCTGCGGCTTTCCAAAGTGCTGGAGACCTTAAGAAGCAAAATCAGTGAATGATGCATGGATAGAGGGGGAACCTTGTCGGTGTGATGACACAAAGTGGATCTGACTAAACCTGGACTCTGCGTACGAGGCAGAGAGAGAAAGGACTATCTAGAACATTCTCAGCATCAGTGATGAGACGGGAATGCATCAGTGTACTTTGCACATCAGTGAGGCAACACTGCTGGGAGGTAAATGCAGGTCTGGGAGCAACATATCCTGCATGTCCCGTTTATTTCAGCAACCATGCTGCTGAGATGGACTCCAAACTCAACACTGCCCACTGGTGGATGAAGTGACGCAACTATGGCAACATAAAAGATGAAGTATGAGAAAGTTTTACATGGATGAGCTCGTTTACACGTGGAAGGAAACATCGGGTTCCCACTGTTGCCTCATGCAGATCAAAGTCATGATTCTATGTTTGTGGTTCCCTGTAGCGAGGCTATTGATTAGGAATCGGCTCAAATTGATGCCCCGAGATGACAGTTCTTCAATAAGGCATGTCCTCTGGGGTTAAAAGGCTTTTTAGGAGCATTTTGCAGGCATTAAACTCAATAGAAGTTTAATTAAAAGGGAAAAAAAATGTTTGCAGATTTAAAAACAATCATCTGATACGAGCTTTGCAGTATTTCCTAAATGAATCGACAAGCCGAAGCAAGTTTGTTTTCCTTTCACCATGTAGGTGTGTCATTAACCGCCTGCTTCTAGATAATCCCTGCAATTTGGCTAAAACCTCTAATCCTTATGTCACAACAGCGAAGAGTAAATGTGAAGAACAAGCGCTAAAAGCAGATGGTGGAGCTTCCTGGTCCAGATCCAGCCGTTCCAACCAGTCAGAAACCAGATGAATGTAACAAACACAGCTCATCCGCCAGGTAAACCTGTTCTGAATGGACAGGTAGATCCTAAAACACGGGGAACCGGACCGTTTTCTATGTCTCCCTGCACCATCACAGCAGATTTAGATTAATTAATGTGCAGATACTGATGTTGGATCCATTTGGTTTGAATCCGGTGTGCTGGATCAGGGAAAACATGGAAAACCTGCAGGACTCCAGGACCAGAAATCCTCTGAACAGATATTTAGTATTTTACATTGATTTTTTTTGCACTTTGTAAATATTTCTACCATCTGCAGGGAAAGTGCTCCAAACTGCTGAGACAGAAATATGATGCATTTATGATCAGTGTTGATGTTTCCTGAGTATTTCCTGGAGATACCTGAGGTGTTGAGTGTTCCCGTCATGACACCAGTCAGCTGGTGGATCTCTGGGACGGAGTCCAGAACCGGCTTCTGCGGCAGTAAAGGGTTAATTTTAGCCGCCTTGTGTCCATGTGTTCTGTACGTTTCCACCAGGCGAGCGAGACCATGATCTGTGTACAAAAGGTCCAACAGTAAGTCTCACTTTCTGGGCCAAACGCACGCGGACTTGCGCAAACAGCTGCGTGCGCAGACGCAGAAAAGTTTGTGCGCGTGAAGCTGGACCTCACCACCTGGAAATGACTCCGTGCAGCCGCCATTTCAGCCCAAATACGCCTGTTGGGTTGCCAGTTCTGTCATTTAACCCCATACTGACCTTGATTGAGTGCAGCGATACGCTCGCTTTCCAACTTGTGCTCCTTGCCGGTTCTTTTGGGTCGGTACCCGTACACTCCCCTCTCCGTGTGGTAACCGCAGCACGCGACCCGCCGAGCAGCGCGTGGTGTCAGGCTGCTTAGCGACGTTTTCAGGAAAAGCACGATCGACATAGTTTTACTTGCAAACCTTTAATCTGGCGTGGAACAGAGGAACCCACCTGTCTACAGCTACAGGACGGCGGCCATGTTGGCGCGAGCGCGACGTGATGGGAGGACGAGCCGCACTGGCCGCTGATTGGCTGAAATTCCAGCTCACGTTTCCGTTTGGTTCACAAAATGTTTTGCATTTTTCTCTTCAAAGTAGTTTTTTTATGCAAATAGGTAAAAGTTATATGTCGAAGTAGGTGATTTTTAAAACAAGCTAAAAGGTAATTATTGAAAACATACGTGACGTAAAGCAGCACGTGTTAAAAATCATGTCAGTTTATCCTCTTAACCTTTTATCTGTGTGGTTATTTATGTATATATATGTATGTTTATTTGCACGTCCACTGGAAAAGACTGAAGCCAATTTCGTTGTGCAATACAATATTTTATTCAATGCTTCATCCACTTCCAAAATATAATCTAGTTTGCATTTCTGCAGAAGTATTAAAGGAATATTTTAAGTTTGAGAGGATGGGATATTAATCTACCTACTTTAGTTAAGTGACATACAGAATAAAGTTTTTTTTTTAATGGGACATTTATATAGTAATCTACTCTCACTGAGACCTTTTCAGTTAGCTGGAAACTCAACACCTAGCACATAAAACAAGATGCAAACTGTAGAAATATTTTATTAAAGCGGAATCTCAGCTGCATGCTGGAAGAACTCAACACTGCAGCCTTATTGCATGTAGACCACAGCTGTGAGGAAGAGTTTGATAAGGCCAGCAGTACTTAGGTCACTGCTTATAATCTTTACACATTTTTATTTAAACTAGAATTAATAATAAAAACGTTATATTGCGTGAGGTATACATGTCATTTTAGGTTTCAGCCACTGGGTGGCGGTGTTGCGCTTACAGGATCTTTCTGCCTGTGTCATTTGCGCCACTTTTGCATTTTCTTTCCCAATTCTTCCAAGTTTCATTCTCATTTTAAATATAATTTGCAGCCCGCAGGGCCTGTAGAGAACATCTCCCAGGAAAATATGTTTGTACAGATTAAAACTAAACATAAAGCCTAAGTGTAAAAAGGTTAAATGCTGGTTTATCCTCCACATATGTGGAAAAGATGCAGATTATGATGAAGAGACTTCTGCAGCAACTTTACTGCTGCTAAAACTGCAACTTATTTTATTCAGCCAGAGATTTTCCTGCATTTTGCACAAACATTGAGGTGAATTAATTGGAAAATCTAAATTATTTATAGAACAAAACATTATACAACTAAGATCATGTTGGTAAAATAAACTATTTTAGATTCAGGATTTTGCTCTTTAGTCCAGAAGCTTTTAATGAAACATCAATACAAAAAAAATAGAATAAGAAACAAAATTATGGAAATGCAGAAATCTTTGAATAAACGAAAACTTTGGAATTGATTTTTACCAGCATCAAAACTCTTTAATAACTGGTTATAAAACAAAGTAGGCCTAAAAAAAAAAAAAAAAAAAAAAAAAAAGTAAAAAGTAACCGGTGGATATTTAGATCATCTTTAGATCCTAAGAGAATAAAGTTATTTTAAAAGCTGGAACGAGTTAAATTTGCTATTTGTGCTTCAAGAATCAAAACAAAGCTGTGGGAAAATTTAATGCTCATATTTATTAAACTCATTTAGCCTGGTCACAGCAACATTTCTTACCATCAGTGCAGATTCACTTACTCATTTCCTCCCAAAAGGGAAAAAAGCACTAAAATAAAGTGAAAAAAAAAATAAAAATTACATTTCTAAATTCTGCTCAATAAAAATATTTAAATTAAGTATTACAATTAAGACTTAATGTGACTTTCAGACTTCTGCACCTGTTGACAGGTAATTTTCCCCACAGCTAATTTACTGATTTTATTTGTCCACTTCATTTTTTTTCTTTTTTTTAAAAGCATAAAAAAAATGTAGAATCTTTATTAATGACTTAGTCTCCATTTCTTTCTTTCTTGATTACTGTAAATATAACTAGTTATTTAATGGAAAGGTATAAATGTAATAAAAACTATTTTATAACCCTGAAGCGATTCAGCTCATTATTACAGAAACAAGCAAAAAGAAGCAAAGACACATGACACATTGGGGGAAGGAGGGGGGTCATAAAAAATACCTTTACAACATTGAACAGCACACACACACACACAAAGACACACACACTCCATATTAGGGGAAATGGTTTAATTTGGAGAGGCAAAGAAACACACCACACAAACAAACATCGACAAAATAAAGAACACGGTCTTTCAGCTACACACGTCGCTATGTGGGGAAACAAAAGCAAAAATTAAACTACACAAAATAAGCAAGGCTCAAACTAAACAGGTAACTTTTAACTAAGACAATTATCCACACAAACTGTCAAAACTGCTGACCATGAAATCATGTGGAAAGCACAAACACTAACAGGAAACTTACCACGACTTAGAGGATCCCAACCCTCCCCGAAACGGATTAATGAAGTGAGGAACACGTAGAGTTAAATTAAAAATCAGGCATCTTTTAGAGGCAAAAGCAAGAAAAAAAAAATTGCTGGATACCAAAGAGGCCGAACTGGTCGAGTCGAGGCCACATCGAGAGGCCAGACAATTTTTCTCCTCAATATAGATTTTTTTCTTTAATTTCCAATATAAAAAAGCTTTACTGGTACAAAATACATATGAACAACCAGTTGTAGAAATTGAACAGCCTGTTTGTCTTTTTTTACACATTTTGTGTCTGTTTTTTTACATCCTGTTCCAAATCCCACCCAAAGATTGAAAATAGACCAAACAGAAATAAACTGTATGTATAATACAGATCACATCAAGATGCACTCACTTTGGCTTTCCTCAAGACAAAACATCTAAATTATTCATGGACCATGAACAATGTCCTACCGATTATCAGGTTTTTTTTTTTTCCTTTTTTTGTTTTATTACCCTTTTCTATTAGATCAAGACAATATCTATAGATGCAAAGATACCACACAGTAAGAGAAAAATATATAGCACTTCAGAAAACGAGGAAAAACAAGAAGAGTCAAAAAGTGATTGTTAGAGCCGATTTATGATGGAAGCCCCTGAAGTGAGTACAGATCCTGTTGGGACTGCTGTGACTTTCCACCTCTCCGTTACCAGTAAAGCTTCACCACAAAACTGCAACATCAGCACATTTTATTACAGGGAAACTCAGCTGACTTGTCCTTTTATTAAGCCTTAAATAAAAGTCCCAGACACGTCTGATCAGAGAATGGTTTGTATGGCGGTGCGTTCAGGTACTCGTGTGCACTCACAGACACGTTTAACCTTCAAATGATTTGGGAAGTTTATTGTTTATCTACAATGTTCTTCTTTAAAACCAGCTTTTCAATTGAGTACATCACAAATCACATTTACCAATAAGTCAACATTTAAAGTAGGGGGGAGGAGGGGAACAGACACTGGCATATAGAGACCAAAAAACAAGAGAAAAGGGGGCGAACTGCAGCAATCTCTAAACCAAGGCCTATGAAATATGTGTAGGCAGTTTCTAGACGTATATATGGCACTTTGAATATATTGTATTGCATTTGGATAGAAAAATCACACTGTAAAAAGCACATGCCCGTATGAAAAGAGAAACCAGTGGTACCTTGAAAATTTAGGGATCAAAATCTCACACACACACACACACCACATTCAGCAAAAGTGATTAGCTCCCACATTGTGCTTAACATTTCCTTACAAAACTCCGCTTTCCTCCAGAACCTTAAATTTGGTACCCTTTCCCCCCCGGGGACGTCCTCGCAGGGTTTGAGTCAATGAAAATAAAAATCTGAAGTGGAAAAAAAGGTCAAATGGTGAAAACTGTGGATTTTAAGTTCTATTTTGGAGCGAGTGTTTCCCGTTTCACACACACACAGCAAGCCAACAAAAAGAAAGAAAACCCTGAGTTGACAACTCTTTAGCGCCACCAGGTAAGCCGTTTTCAGGACCCTTCTTTGGGGTAATCTCTGGTTTTTAACAGGGTCATCTCAACAACGTGAAGCTCAACAGAGAAAAATTCACCCTGATAAAAAGTGTAAACTTTGTGCTGAATAATGGAATGTATTTGTAAACCATCACTTATGTGGTGGATCGTGCCGTGCGGGGGGCCAATAACTCGTGCATGCGGTGGAAGTCACCTAGGGAAAACAAAAAAAAGCTAAATGTGTCTAAAATGTGCAGAGACCCACAGGCTGTGCTGTGTCCAAGTGATCTCCTCTTCAGGGGCTCCCACGTTTAAAACCAGAGTTAGGTGATGTGTGTGTGTGTGTGTGTGTGTGTGAAGAGGAAATTACAGGACAGAAGAAAAACGTGTGTATTTGACACATGGGCACTTGAACAGAAACATTGTCTAACATCTGTGAGATTAACAGATGATCTTTCAACATGAGGCATCCAACCTAAACCAACGTGAAACATCCAATAATTAAATTAGCTCTGAGAAATTCACAGGAAACAAGACGTACCATTGAAGTTGAACACTTTTATAATGCAGGAAAATAATTAGCCTCAAAATGTGACCCTTTAAAAAAAAAAACTTTAAACCAAAATCAATACAGAGGAATTTGTTTAAATGGACCAAAACAGTCACACTAATCAAACTGATTTTTTTAGTCCTCTTTAAAAATGCAATACACTGAAGACACCCCCCACCCCTAAACACAGATGACACACAACATAAATCTAGAAAAAACCCAAAGTTGTGCCTGGGTTCTGTTAGTTAAACTTCTATAGATTCAATGGTATAAAATATAGGTAATCTAAGTGTGCATTTAAACCACAGATTGTCTATTTGTGAATCAGTTCTAAAAAAGTTGACTCATGTAGGTAGTCATTTCTCTCGCTAGAGCAAATGTACCTTTTATTGTGCCATTGATAGTTTTTAAAAAAGGAAATACACTGAATCATTTCGTAAATAAAAAGGAAATCATTTTAAATAGCCTTGGTGTAAATATTCACACTGCCCATATAATGTAGAGATCCATGCAGATCACAGAGGGGTTTTCCTGGTCAGACTTTCACAAGTGGTGGGTAACTTTTTCTCTTTAACAAGCCAACATATTGCTAATGGCACCAAAAAGCACAGCTGTGTGCCAATCCCTGTATTCAGCTTTCAAGTGAACTTTACTGAGAGAGGTAAAACGAAAGCAACATAAAAAAAAGCTAAATTAAAAGTAAGAAATCCCACAGGTTTTTAAAACATTCGCATTAACAAAATTTCATTAAATGAATTCAACGCAGGTAAGTTTTCACATTGATTTGCTTGACCTCTCCCGCCAGTCACATTTCTATACAGAAAAAGCAAAAAGAAAACAAATTAATATACATGCAGAAAATCAGGTTGCGCTAAGGTCAGGGTCAGTGGGTGGCCAGGTATTGGTCAGGCGAGCTTAGAGAGACATCACAGACAATGGTGGGATGATGAGGCCAGGGGTTTGGCTTGGCTTTCAACATCATGAAGACATGCTAGGCTAATGATGAGCAAACAGGCATGGAGATTTGTTCTAAAAAAGGAACAAAAACACGAAAAGAGAGGAGAGACAGAACAAAGAGGAGAGAAAGAGAAAGTTAGGGGCACGGCACAAGAATCGTTTAGCCATGAGGCACAAAAACCAACAAAAATAATGCCAGTCACCACATAAAGACACTCCCCCTCTCCCAACACACAAACAATACACAGATTTAAGGAAGTGACACCACCAGGACATATGGCAGACTGACATGCACATACTGTACACTTGGCACCCAAACAGATCCATCTAGAGCCAGTCCCTTGTGGGAGACTGGGAGGATGGATGAATGACTGAAGGAGGTTAATAAAGAAACACAGAGGTAGCCTAGCTCAACATGGCTTAGATCATGAAAGGCCAGAGACAAAGATGAAGGGATGAGAGAGACTGAAAGACTGCAAAAGATGTTCACATTAACAGAAAGCGTGACGAGCTGAACGTAGACCCGAGCTCGGAGGCCCGCTTTGCTTCAGCCCTGCCACATTACAACCGATCCAACCCGTCTAGCCTGAAGGCAATGAGGTGGCATGGAAACGTCGATGCTCTCCACTAAATACAGTGACACAGAATACCTCCAGCGAACACTGACTCCAGTGATAGTCATAAATAATCATATACATTAAAATATTTCATCAGGCTCAAAGTAGATCATAAAACTGCAGGAATGAAATACAGCAAAACGTAGAAAGATCATTGCAACGGGTTTTTTTTAAAAGGGTAAGTCTCCCTCCTGTGGTGGGCTCTTTGACCCACCGAGTCTCTGCTGTGGTGACCTTGGTTGGAGGGTGAACTTACCCTAGCAGTGCTAGCATTAGAGCTGGGGAGGGGGCGACCCCAGGCAGAATCAGTAGGGTTTGCTGTCGTTCTTGGAACGCTTCAGCTGAACCTTCAGCCTCTTCATCCCGATTTGGAAACCGTTCATGGCCTGAATGGCAGCTTGTGCAGACACAGGATTGTCATAGCTGACGAACCCTGAGAAGAAAGTCAAGGCACGCGTTAAACTCAGGACCTTTCTGCACACAAAAGCTGTGAAGTCAGCAGCTCTCAGGTTGTGTACATTTGATTCATCGTCCTCTAACCGTCACGCCTTGCAGGTTTTTCAGATCCTTCCATTTTCCACAAAAATACAAAGAAATATTCACATTCAGCATTAATGATTAAAACCAAAACGACGTGATAACAGATGTAAAATAAATAAAAACACATCTTAGATGTGACCTAAGAATGAAATCTGTTAAACGATTACTTTCAGGTAAAAACAGCATATTATTTCTAATAGAGTCTAATAAGCAGGACTGTCTCTTACCAAAGCACTTGCTCAGATTGGTCTGTTTGTCAATGAAGACTTTGGCAGAGACCACATTTCCAAAAGGCATGAACATCTGCAGAAGATCCTGGTCTCCAAACTCCTGCGGCAGGTGGTAGATAAACAAATTGGCGCCCTCTGGTCCTACTCCATTTCATAAAGAAACCCAGAAACTCATGTTAGATAGAAACCTCTGTGCACATATGTTAAAGCCAACACTGTTAAACATCCCATAATATACTCCACTAGGTGTGTGATGAGGATCCGCTCACCTTCCTTCTGACTGCCAGCCACACTCTGCTGGAGCAGGGACTGGCTGTAGAGGGAGGGCAGGGCGGAGGCGGTGTACTGCTGCATCCCTGAGTAGGCCTGAGTCAGTGCATCTATGGAGCTGGCAGCAGACCCATTAGCCATGGAGGCTCCCAGGCCACCATTCATAGCCCCCATACCTGGAATCAAACAGGAAGTTTATTCAAATATTTAAAACCTATAATAATAAAAATAATAATAATTATAATCTTCTCTTATAGCATGAAAACAAACATTTGCTTTTACGCATCAGGTTACCGTCTCACATGGGCAAAAGAACTTTATACCATGACTGGAATTTAATAAAGAAGCAAAGTTGTTGAAATAAAAACCATGTAAAATTGAGGAATAATTAAAATAAAGCCCCATGAAGATGTAATACTCACCGGTGACGCTGCTAGTGAGAGCGTTGAGGTTGTTGAGTCCCACAGAAGTCCCTGTGAGACCCTGCAGCGTGCCCAGAGATGCCAGTGTGTTCATAGCAGCACCGGCACTGGAACCTGCTGTTGACCCACCTGGTAACGGACAAAATGTGCTCATACCTCATTTCAAACATCTGGTATTGGCAAAACAAGTTATAAAGGACATGTAAGGATGGCATGGCAGTGAAAGTGTTTCAACTGGAGAAAGAAGCTCAAATGTTTAAGGCTCAAATTTACCCAGAAAACATTAAAATTCATAAATCCAAGCGAACCAGAAACACTCCCGTATCGTTGGATTTACCTGGATTGGCCAGAGCACTCAAGGCGCTGCTGTTTGTAGACAGGGCATTGGTTGAAGCTGGGCTGGCAGATCCCTGAGCTGCAGCCGCAGCTGCAGCCAGTGTGGCCAAGTTCTGCAGCTGCAGAGGATTCACACCTGCTGCTGCGAGGACAAACAAGTGATCATCAGTGACGGCCATGCTTACACTCACACTTCTGCTAAAAAGGGCAACAATTACTCTAAGATGCAATCATTTAAAGCGCATATTAACCAGCATCTGTTAAGTTAGGCCTCCTGATGATGATCTGGCGCATTTCCTTACAGCACCAGCAGCTGAACAAAATGTGATTAAAAAGGAATAAAGGAGGTAATAATTTCTTAAAAATATCAATTGAATGTGCTCTGTTCTCCCTGCAGAGAATGGAAAAAAAAAAGCTTTTTTTGGCCTGCAGAAAAAGGCACCGTGTGGATCAGAGTCCTTTTGGCACCACCACAAATTTCACATGTATCACAATTTATATTCCAATTAAATCAGATTTAGAATTACATGAAAAGCCACATTCTACATAAGAGCAACTGCACTGGTTAAACAGTAGCAACTCAATGTTTGCTTTAAAACCCCTTTAGGGGTTTTTTATTTGACGAAGTCATAGTGTGAGAAACCCTGTCCTGAAGCCGATGCTTACAGGCTTAGAATAGCTGCACATGTTAACGTACCACTGTTCTAACAGAGTTAAGCATTTTATTTTAAATAGGCAGAAAGCTCCATTTTATAGAGCTGGATATTTAAAGTGAAGCTTTTTGCTTGTAATGTATGAACTCACCTCCAAGCCTCTGAATACTATTGAAACTGCCTTGATTACTGGTTGACGTGGCCTGCTGCAGCAACTGTTAAACATACAAAAAAAAAAAAAGGTTTTTCAAAATAAATAGTTTTATAACTAATTTGAACACCTGGAGATAAAACAAAAAGGGTTCCTCTAAAATGTTTACTTAACATAAAATATCAATGAAAGATAAATGTTACATATCCCAGGAAGAAACTTCCTTTTGATAAAAATATACATGTTCTTTGGCAGCCTGCTGCTTTTCTGTCCTCGTTTTCTTGGCAGAAACCAAACAGCTCGTCTGTTCGGGTTTGAGTCACATGGTTTTTGGCTCAGAATTAGCAGAGACACATGCGAGTCATGTGCCATTCTTCTTCAGCCAGAATGCAAACTGAGTGGGAAGATGTTCCCCCTCAGAGCCAGAAGAACCGCTTTGTTGTTCAGAGTATTTCATATTTCCATCAAAAGGAAAAGCCAGCAGTTGTCTGAACATGCAAGACAAATGCTGAGAGACATTTAGACTGGTTTGTCCAGGAATAAATCAAGACCAACATACAAAAACCCTAAACATGAATATTCACATAACATCCAGATACGTTTAGTGTCCAGCATTTTTATTTATTATGCATTTCAAAGACCCAATATTGTAAACCAGGAAACGTGAAGGTTAGGCTACAACATACTGGTATCTACGCCGAGCAGCACTTACAGCCAGGTACTGTGGTGTGAGGGTGCTCAGGCCTGCCAGGTTTCCCCAGGTGGAGGCGCTATTAAGCTGCTGAATTTGCTGCACCAGCTGCTGCTGCAGGCGCCGCTGCTCTTTATCTCTCTGCGTGTCGGCAAACTTCACCACCAAAGGTGAGGAACAGCCCTGAAGAGACGTAAAAAACATTAAACCTTCTGCAAAACACACATTGTTGGTTTAGTTGAATCATTTACCATTTAAATAGATAAATAAAGGGGGATGTATTTATTTATGCTTTAAGACAGTTATATGCCTGTTGCTTTCATAATAAAGCTAAGACACAAAAGAACATCTGTCATGCATAGCTGAGCCAAAGGGGTACGGGACGATGGTGGACACAGTGAATCGCTTTAGTACTCTGCAGAGATGAACTCGGTCTACAGATAAGCACATGACAGACAGACACGTTTCAAACACAGACATTCAAATAGAGGATGTCCACAAACATTAAGAAAAAACTGAAATACAGGACATAAATTTCAGACAGACACACTCAGTGTTGAGACGGACGCATGGCTAAGGCATGCGGTGCAGAAGTGCTTTGAAGGTTTAGAGCTAGACGGGGACCAGGCTGGATTGGGGAAAATGGCTTCTGCACCAGCAGCACCTCCAATGGCAGTGGAGGACGCAATATAAGGTGAATTAGGTAGTACACCCACTGGGGCCCATATTTAATCGTGTAGGAGTATCGTGTTTGGTTGGGCTCCTAATTAGACTTGGTCTGATGCTTCACTGGGGAGCCTCTGACCTAGCTGTCAAATTATTGCTGCTCTATTTCCACAAAGACTCCACTCCCTACATGAGAGCTCAGCCCCAGTTTCTGAAGAAATCTAATAGGGTAGCTGCCGTAGTCTAGGTTAATTTTTGTTCATCTTTTGGCTAACCTTTACAAATGAAAGAGAATCCTATGAGATGCATTTAGTTCAGCCCAAAATAAGCAATGACAGCAGTTCTTATTGTGTCCCATTAGCTCTGGATTCTGGAGCTACATAAACAAAGGCAATGCTTCAAGTTTAATTCAATTACTCTGCAGACAGCGATGTAATTTTTCAATTAGCAAGAGTGGTTTTGGAAATGACTCATGCTCTGATGAATGGATGCCATTTGCTTGAACAGGCTCTACATCTTTCCAACACAAGGGGGCAGTAAAATGTATGAGGGGAAAAGGGGTAACATGAGAAATAGGTGCTAAGGGGTACAGTACCTCCATAGTTTGAGAGTGATGCATGGTTTTGATTGCATTCTGTGCCATTGCCCTGGTAGCAAATGTGACAAACGCACAGCCTGTAGGGGGGGGGAAACAATAGGAGAGGGGGGGAGGAGGGAGGGAGGGAGGGACAAGAAGAAACAAAACAAGACAAAAAAGGTTTGGACAACTCGTTATGAAACCCCAAAAAAGACATTACAGTACAGAGAATGGCAACTCCCAAGCACACAGAACCACCCTCACTGGTTAGCACACAGAGAAGAGAACATGACAAGGAGAACACGTGAGCACAATGATCCACAGATTAAACCCAGAGAGGATCCACTATGTGGTGTAATGGTCAAACAGTAGATGTGATTATATACACGTAAGATGCAAACACAAATGATTCAGTAAAATAAAAAGAGAGGCTAGTAAACATAACTACAAAGCAGGATTATGCAGCCGACTATCTGTGATTGGGGGGTTTAATCATATACACACACACACGAATCAACACTAGAGCCCTGTGCCGACTGCGATCCGAGTCTTTATGCAGAAGATGCGGCGATAGGCTAATTCCAGTCTTTGTAGTGTGATGAAGGAGGAGCTGAGCCGCCTGCCAGCTGAGCCGACCAACACCAGCAGCGAGCGGTTGCCAAGGCAACCGTTAATTGTGCCGGACAGCAAGTGCAGCGGCCCTTCACCGCGCGATGAGGAGGCTGACTGCCACAGTGATGGGGAGACAAACCATGGCTATGGAAAGGGTGCTGCTGCAGGTAAATAACATTTTATCTGGAGGTGGTGTGGCCTAAAATAAAGCTGAGAGGGGCTTGTATGAATTTTTTATGAGGATGTGTGCAGAGGGGGAGGGAGGGCTGTAGGAACACAGTGCTTTTACATGGAAAGCACACCCACCTCTGCTTTGACCATCTGGTCCTCGGAGAATTCGACACTCTTCGATCTGTCCAAAAGACGAGAACATCATCCGGACCTCGTTCTCGCCGTATTTCTTTGAAACCATTCCAATAAAGAGTTTTCTGTCCTCCACCGCTGCAAATGAAAGAAACAAGAACAACTGTTGGATAAAAACCACAAGCAGATGCAGGAAAACAATCACATCTCGCTCCTTTTACTCTGAAATGCTTCCATTACTGCAGTCTATCAGAGTCAGCTACACGCTGTGTCTTATGAACAAAACTCCACTGGGCTTAATTACAATTCATCCCCTCCATCATCATCATCATCCACCTTTAATCAAAGTATGGTTCAAGATGTACAATTATTTAGAAAGTTTTAAACCTAAACCCTAAATGTATTGTCTCTTCAAGCAGAGATAAACAGGAATGCCACCGTCTGTGCAGAACGGCTTGTCAGTAGCTATATGCATAACATTACGTACCGACCCGATTCAGACATTAGAGCCTCCTATTGGACCATTTCTGCATGGGTGACCATCTTTCAGCAAATTAAACCCTACCTGATGCAGGTAAAAGCTTCTCCTTTTTAAAAACAAACGTATTAAATCTTCTCTTGATTGTGGAAAATATGCCAGTGGGCTTAAGGGCCAAATCACTGGCATCCATCAAGTAAAGAAAACATCAAATGAGAAATGCAGAAACTACTACAAACAAGTTTAAATGAAAAATTGGGAAATTGTTTTCCAGGAAAAATATGGTCAGAAACACCTAAATGTTTGTTTAACCATAGAAAAAAAAAGACTAAAAATAAAACCATTTATTAGTGAAGCTAACTGGGAATAAAAAAACCATCTGATTCCTTCAGATTAATCTTTTTCTGAGTGATGGGAACATGAGGGTAAAACGGGAAGCAGAGGTGGGGGACACCCATCATGCCTAGTGCCGCTCGTCTATGAGCTGGGAGGTCAGTTCTAGATTACGCAACATTACTGATGCCGATACCTGAATGATAACATATTGTGAAGCTGGATGATACCGGCTCTGACAGCAGCATTAAAGTCTTTGAATCCTTCATTTAGAAAAATAAATTATTCTCATTCCTTACAAAGCAAACTTAAAAGTCACCTACCGCTTGTTTTCTCACTGTCGGCAGGTTTCATCTGGATAGGATGATGCATCTGAGAGAATAAAAAAACACTGTTTTTACGAAACATCCATCAAAAAACATAAAAAGCTGCCATCGCTCATTACATCTTTTCTTTAGCTCTTCCT
This sequence comes from Kiunga ballochi, assembly GCA_037177335.1. Classification (NCBI taxonomy): domain Eukaryota; kingdom Metazoa; phylum Chordata; class Actinopteri; order Atheriniformes; family Pseudomugilidae; genus Kiunga; species Kiunga ballochi. The sequence continues at coordinate 14,100,808 of JBAMIG010000010.1, read as the reverse complement.
CTTATTATCCATCTCCACTGCCCAACTGGTGCAGATTTCTCTGTACTCAATTTTACTTCTGGCTGGACTTGTGATAAATCTCATCAAGTCTTCCTCCATCACCACTCATCTTCAGGGTAATTTAAAAATGCTCCACAGGAAAAATAAATGTGCCAAATATACAGAAATACTCTTTATTTAGGTAAAATAGATTTAGATAGAGCTCCATCTAAGGCTAATTTATGCAGAAATAAAGATTTCAGCTAGAAAAATATATCTGAATAGGTCTCCTGTTCAGCAGGCCAGTCATTTCAGCCAAAGCTGTACACTAATGTAGCAAGTTACATAAAAACAAAAAGTCACGAGACACCGAGTACGTATAAAAGTGGTGGGTTTGTTTTTGATAAGTGTTAAAGTGGACAGATGGCCGGCTCGGTATGGGGACTGGCTAGCATCAGGGACCAAGGAGAGAGGCAGAGAAGCGAGAGAAAAACAGAAAAGAGAGGAAACAAACCACCACCTGCAATTAATGGCACAAACAGAAGGACATGGACTGGGATTGGAGAGCTGAGCTACTGGGCCATCTTTCATTTTAAACATCTTCCAGACAAAAAGAGCCAGAAGTGTATTTTCTGCCTGCTAAAGCCATCCATCAACCCAAATATTTAACTGTACCCTCACTGCCAGCGGCCCCTTTACGACAGACAGGGTTAACGTTTTAAATCGACAGCTGAGGTTGTTAGGTATAGATGTAATTGATTGGAAAGAGTCATTTAAAACGATTTATAGGCATGGCAGGTTTGTTTAACAAGCTATTGTACTTTGTCCAGCTGAGGGGCCTTTAATCTCACTGGATAAAAATCAGGTGATAAATTATGAGACCAGGCTCAATCTGACCATCTTTCATCCTTTTTCTGTAGAACAAAAAGTTAAAACATTAAAAAATATAGAATAAAAAGCTGGAATAATTGGTCCCTGCTGAATAGCCAGGCCCTCTTTACATCATCTTTACAGGCGTGTTGGGTCAGTCTTTTCAGTATTAGTTCAGGACAGTTAACAGTGTGACGTTAGTGATAGTAGAGGCTGCAACACCTTAATCATCACAGGCAGATCACAGCCTGTAGCAGGGACAGGTGGAGGGAAGGTGTGTAGGTTCAAGCAGCTAGAAGCAGCCCATGCTGTACTTACTCACCCCAATTAAGGTCTTTATGTTGTGCAGTGCATTCTGGGCCTCCAGTGCAGCTTTTCTTGTATAAAAAGTTACAAAACAGCATCCTGCAGAGTGACAAAAACAGGCACAAACAATGGGAGGAGACAAAAACTATTAACAGATATAAAAACATGGCGCAGACAGTAAATGCAACACCTGGACTACACAACAGAAATTATGCAAGGATATGAAAGTCTCTACACAACGTGTGAAACATGTAACTGGATATTTTTGGCATCAACAGTGAAATAGAAGAACACATAATGAGCGAGATAAGGCCGTAACGCCACCACAAAGAGGAGGTTTAGCAAGCTGCAGAAGTCACCGCTGGCAGGTTAACGCGGTCGTAAGCATTCAGGGAGTATTGTTACATAAGAATCTAATCCCAAACATACATGTGTAAACACACACACACGGTATGAAAACAGAAAAGAGAGACAAAAGAGGGGAAGTGAGCATGGGGATGGTGGGGGAGGGGAATAAAGAAATGAAAGCAGGACGGAAAAAAAAAAAAAAAAAAAAAAGAGCTCCCATCCTTCCGTCCCAGTAGACGGCCAGTGGCGTTCCAGCCTGTCAGTTTCACTGGGCCGGGGAAGTGGAGCACTGCAGCGTCTCTGACCTACATAGTGTGTATTATTCTGTTACTGGAGCTCCCAGACTGCAGGGAGGGCTGGTGAACTCCAATATGCATCAAGCTGCACTCTTTCACAACCAGCATTCCCTTTTTCTCCTGCTTACTGGGATTTAGCATTTACCATCACACCTCTCTGAATGCTTTGTTTTATGACCAGAGCTAACGTGAGCTAAAAACCACTGACTGCTCCGCAACAGATGTGTGGAAAAGTAAACTAGCTTAGCTTAAACTAGCTTAGCCAAGTAAAAAGCTTCAACCAATTTTAATAAAATCATCCTAAAAAACAATTCAGGAGGAAAGCTGCAGACCGAGGTTTATTCAGATTAACTATTAGACCCATTAACATGTCAATAGGCTGACACACTTTAGCTCAGCTCCTCAGTCATCCACAGTAACTGCACGCTGTTTTGTGTAGATTTACACATGTGGTGGACAGCAAGTTCAATACACCAAGACACAGCAAGACACCAGTTCAATATTTTAAATGTGGAAAAAAAAGATTTCTGATCACAAGACATGTTCCCGTTTCAGCTCTGACAAAACATTTTTATTAATCCAGTGAGAGAGGAGCCATTTAAACTTTTCAGGGGGATTTACCTGCCTGGCAGGACATTAACCTCCTCAGTGACAATGCTTACTCTAAATGTTTTAAAAAGCAACAGGAGAGAGAAAGCAAGACCAGAAATGCCAGATCCATTATTGCACGATCAATATGTTTTGGTTTAAAAAGTTAAAAAAAAAAAAAAAAAAAATCAGAATAAATGAATAAAAACAGCAAAAAAGCAGCTAATTGGTGCAAATACCCGTGGACTAACATCTTAAATGTAAGCAGCTAGTCACCAGAGATCCCATGGTCCCCACCAGGTTTATCAATAATCCCAACACCTTACTAAAAAGATGATTGATTTAGTCATATTCTGTCATTAAAACCATCAATGTAATCAAATTTAAGATGAATTCATGAGCGTTTCATCTGGGAAACTTATTTACTTGCAGTTAGATCTCTGCAGAGAGCAAGCTCCACTTCATCACCTGATCCGGGTCGCTAAAAAAAGTGCACCGACTTTTTATACAAAGCTCCAGTTAAATCTCATTTTTAAATAGCAAGCAGCTTTGGGACTAAATATTCTGCTCTATAATACAAGAATACGACCAAAGTCATTATCACCATAAAAAAAAGGTTTTGACTCATTTCTTGTCTGCATGTGCAGACAGGCCATGCTGCTTAAATGCATTGGTTCATAATGGTTTGGGGTATTATCCTTATAATGGTGCTACATCTGGGTTTAAAAGATATCGAACAGAAAACCAGCCTTTGCATGATGAGCCAAGTGACGGTGATGGCAAACAAAAGATAATAATTTATTTCATAATGTGAAAAAGCACGTGCACGAGTATGCAAATCGCCAGAGGTTGCACTTTGCTCAAACACCTGCTGAGTCACGAGTAGTCTGCAGACCTCCACTGCACACGCTTTCTAAAAGATGCAGCACAGCGTACCCCATACCGTCCTCTTATAAAAGTAGTTTAATAGACTAAATCCTTCATCCATGTTACAAACGTCTGAGTTTTATAAAGATACTGAAAAGACTTCAGTAAAATACTCTAACTACTAAAGCCTGGTGTGTGTATTACAGGAGATATTTAAAATATCCATTTAAATATTTTATTGTTAAATATGTGAATAATAGCGTTTGATAACTTTTATTATTATTAAGTATATTTACTGTTATTTGTTCATTTCACACCATAAAGGGTTCGACTGAAGAAACAATCTGCACCAATAATTAGATCTTAATTTGCATTATAATTTTCAAACTTTAATTTATGCTGCTGGTGCAAAGGGGGTTGATTAATATTGCTATCTGCCCACCACTACTCTTTATTTAAATTGACATTTTTCCAGATTTTTTTTAGGCCATTTTCTATTTTAAGTTTCTGAAATTAAAGGTTGTGATCCTAAAAGAAAGCCAAAACGTTTCTGCCACTAAAGCTAAATAAATAAATAACACGTCTCAGTTTCAAAGCTTGTTTTTGGACATTCTGATATGTGTAAAGAAATAGTTTAAGATTTATAAATTAAATCATATCCCTACAAACAACAACGTTCACCGTTATTAACCATCATTGTTACTCCAGGAAATAAACGTTATTATTGTAAGCTTCCAGGTTTAGAGGCTCTCAGACCTTTTTGCCTTTACTGTGGTAAAAGAAAGCCATTATTCTCAATTTTTAATAAATCTATAATGATACAGATTACAACAAAATCCAACAAACTGTAAAAAAATAAAAATAAAAAACACAATCACAACCCAGACTATTATAAACTAGATTTATGTGATTCAGTGTATCAGTTATTCACTCATTTATACATAGAAGATAAATGCTTAGAGACATTTAAAAAAAAAAGTGTCTGATTAATTACTGAACATTTAAATATGATGCCGACAATGAAGGTAACCTTTCATTAAATTAAAAACATGCAGACCGACCGGGGCATCAGGAATCGCAAACCTTCCAGTTATTAAAATGACCCAATTTATCACCTGATCACCTGTCTCTGAGGTCACCTGTGACCTGTAGTAGCAGCAGAGGTCATACCTACAACCAGGGCTTTTATCCCACAGTACTAATATACAGTATCAGAGTCATCAACAACATTAAGACTGAAAAGAAATAATAAAAATGTGGTAAAATTATACTTTGGTTATAAAATAGTTTTAGTAAATTTGGAAAAGCTAACAAACAAAAACAGTGGAGGATAAATGAAAGTTTGCTGACGTCAGAGTTACAGAAAACCTGGATTTCCTAAAGGATGGTTCAAAATATTAGCTAATGAGTGATGTAATTGTATTTAAATATTTATTTCAGTGACACCCGAGTGGCCACTTTAACGTTTCCCTGCCACAGGCTTAAATGCATAATAAATAGTGATCATACCTTTGCTCTGAGGGGGGTTCTGAGCGCGATCACGGAGGATGTTGATCTGGTACACGGCTCCAAAAGGCTCAAATAGTTCTTTTAGTTCTGTTTCTGACCAGGAACGAGGAATTTGTCCCACAAACATCTTGATGGCATCTGGGTCGGGTTGATCCAAGTGCTCCAGTGACCCATTCATCTTGCTGCCGTTACCGTTGCTGAGAAAAACAAATCCATCATTAATCACCTCATTTCTGAAATAAAAAGCTTACAGCTGATAAACAGCAGCATTATAGGAAGAATGAACAATAATGTAGTGACTGGAGGGGAAGTCTTCCTACAGATCACACATTTTACAATGATGGTCTAAAAGATATGTTAGTATATTAAAAGGTAGCCTTACGGAAACCCTGTGACCTTTCCACCCCGGCTGCCCCCCACCGAAGCACACAGGAGAGCTCTCCCACCCACTATATTTCAAACATTAAACAATACGTTGTAAAGTTTAACCTACAGCATTTAAGATCTCTCTTTACCAGGTACATTTTTAAAACCACAGATGACTTGGTAACTGCAAACTTAATGAATTTAACAAGCGCTCTGCGGTACTGTGATAATAAAGGAAATATTAAAGTTCCTTTTCACACAAGCTTTACAGACACAACAATAGATCCCATCAGGACTTCCTGCCAAGCAAAAACAACAAGTCATATTAAATAAATGTGACAAAACACTCAAACACAGACCTTTGGACACGAGCCATCCATCTCTTACACATTGAGCCCAGTCGTTCTGCAGAAACCCCAAACTCCTTCAGCGACATCAGCGACATGCCAACAGATAAAAGATCCGTCTAGTTCGTCTGAAATCCAACTTTCTGTTTATATACATATATTTTTAAACTCCCCTGAAGCCTTTCAATACCAATTTCCAAAGATAATCTCTGCTGGAACCAAACACTTGTAAAAAGGGGTGATCGGCCCCCTTTAGCAGCTTAAAAACAGCAGCACTGCAAAGCTTTAGACCTGGTTAGCAGGCAGAGAGAGAGAGAGCTGCATCTCTTCTTCAAGCACTTTGGCGATGGTACAGAGAGTAACCTACGGCTTCTTCACCACAGCAGGGGAACAATCACATATTGTTCCCCCATGCTGGAGAACATTATTCTCCGTTCCTCTGCAGCACAATGGGCCGAGTCAGAGGGATGCTTCATCTGCTAAGGCCGCTGCCCCGATGTGTGACACAAGCCGATTTCACCCGGAGCGCTGCGACGCCATTTTACTGAGAACCCTTGAATCAAAACGTTTTATAATGAGAGAAAACCGTATTAAAAAAAAAAACAAGAAAATCCTGGAAATATTTTTGTTTTTTAAACATAGTCTTAGCATTTGTCCAAACTGTCCCTGTGGCTGGGTATAACCTTATATATGAACTTGTCAGAGCAATTAAAACCAATTGCTATTTTTGGCCATGCTACCCTGCATTTTAAGGAAAGAATAATTATATAAATAAATAATAAGTAGCCACACTGCACTGTCATACTTGGCCGGTTAAAACTGTATGGGAGCGTTGCTGGTTATCTCTGTAGGAACTGTAAGTGACAGCATATTAACATCTAGTGCTTTTCTTTAGGAAAATGACACCTAAGAATGCACAATATTAGAAATATTTTTCCAACCATACAATATAAATAATGCAAAATACTTTTCAAATATAAAGAATTTTCCATTAAAAACTTGAATAGTGCATTATGTTTTTTTGCAACCCCGTCTTGTTGGCAATTAACCTGCAGTATGGCTTCTTTCTGCATTTCAGATGTGCTTATTAACCTTTATTGCTTGCAATAAACAACACTTTGTCAGGTACCCTTGAGATTGATTAGAAAGTGTGGACTTTATTGAAAGCGACGCATGACGGAGTGACTATTGCGCACAGGCGTCGCCATGCAGTGTGACTGCTGTCCTGCATTTCGTGTCCATTTGGCTCAGACACTGAACAAAACTCTTGATCCAATAATCTACAATATTCTGTGGTTTATAACATTTTCACAGCCAAAATCAATGATTCTGTGGTTTTGATATTATGGGAATCCCACAACAGAAAGAAAGCACAGAAATAAAGACTAGATGGATCATGGTTTGCATGGTGGGCAGTACTCAGCACCACCACTGCTCCTTACTGGTGTGTTTTTGGGAAGCACGTGGTCTGTGTGTAGACACACCTTTCTGGCACTGAGAAATGTGGTGCATTACATCTAACAATGCAAATTAATTTTACTCTGAATCTTAAAAGCAACAAAGATCCACAGTCCACTTGAAAAGCACCAAACAGGTCAAATATATGATTCTGACTTGATGAAACTTTAGCTTTTTCCACAAATCACTGTTATCTGCAATGCGCTTCAGTAAAAAGACTTAACCTCCCAGCCTGCTAAAATATTAATCCAAACTCAGATTTGCTGTCTAATCAAAACATTTTGATCAATATGCATTAATCTAAATACTTTGTTTACAAGTGTCCTCATGATTGTCTCATTACAGCTTTATTACGTACAATGATTTAAATGTTTCATATAAAGAAAGCTGCTGATTTGTTTTCTGTTAAAGTAAAATATCAAAAGCTTTAAACAGCTATTAAAAGTGAAACAGTCTGCAATGTGGCGGTTCCTGGGACAGCCTGCAGCAGCTGACATGTCAGAGCCATGAGAGCTGCATGCTTTCTGCTACCACCGATAAAAACAGCTGATTTATCGGAGCCGTGCACGTCTCTGACCGGCTAGCTATGCCAGGGCTACCTTTACTATGCCCGTAACAGAAAGACAACCAATCTGACTGGTTCTGAACCGGTATTTAAGGCTTAGCAGAGGTCTGAACCATCGTCATACCAGTTAAGCCCCAATGCACACATCACACCATGTTGGGATAGATATAGCAGCACTGAACGGGGAGGAAGCTGCGACTTAACCAAATCTAAAGTTTAGTTATAAAACTTTAAACTTTTACATTAAGCGGTTTTTAACAATTGCATATGGAAAAAATAAGGAAATTTAAAATGAGCCGTTTGCTGCTCTGTCTCCAGTTGTTCCTCCTTTTAGGAAAGCGAGGGTCATATAAGCTGATTTAATGAGACAGAATGGTTGTAACGCATCTCTGACAGCTGTCAGGTAGAAAGAAAAGGCCATCTCTTCTAGGTTCATCTATTTTCACAGCTCCTACATGAAGAGCCTGAATATTCTTAGACTAGTGCGGCTTTCAAAGGCTTGCAATAAAATATTCTTGTGATCTCTCTGACAGACTTCAAGTTGCAACTAACTCCATGTAAGAATGGCAGGATTTACAGAATAATAGTTGCAGAGCCTTTAATCAAGAGGCACTGACTCGGATTGAAGGAACAGAAGCTAAAAATGTTTTTCAGCAGAGAAAAATCAGAAACACTGCCGATCTGGGAAGAATTTATCACATTTCCTGCTGGTATTAAATCCAATTCAGCTCAAATTGGGCTAATTTTATTGTTGCATTTCCCCCTGATAAAGAGAGGCAGGTTAAATCAGCCTCTGAATGAGCTGTATGTTAACAGACGGCCAGCATCTGATGACAAGACTCACACCATTAGCTGCATAATCACACCAAGTGTCCCTCGTGGTTTTGGATGACGTTACTGAAATAAAGCCGGTGAGCCAACAAACACCAAGCTGGATATAAGGAAGAAATCAAAAAGGTGCTGCTTTGCATCACCAATCAATGCGATGACAAACTGCATATTAGAAGAGAGCAACTTTACCACTTTGTATGCATTTCCTACAATATGTAAAAGTCCATGCATCAAATCTTATTTTAGTCACTTTAAAAAAAGATGCATTTATAGTTATGAATGATTTCATACAGAGCAAAGATGTTTTTGCTCCACAAAGGAATTTATCTGGTGCTCTCCTGTTGAGACATGCTAAAAATATACTTGGCATATTCCACTTTAAACCACAACTGAATTCAATTTTGTAAACTTGTCACTTGCATTGACACAAAGCTGCTGTCTGAGCCAGGAGAGGAGGTAAAAAACAGCATCTTGACCTGAAGCCAAGGTCCTTTACTTCACCGTCCACAACAAAAAAGGATGACACTTTCTAGCTTTCTGACATGACACTGTGGTCACACCGGCTGCCAAAGGATCTCGTTTAAGCCCCGATAGCCTGATTTACTGTCAACAAATAAATCAATCAAACACGTCTCTGTGGAGATCTAATCACCACTTAAAGTCACACAAACAAGATCATCCTTTAAGAAAAAGCTTTAATTTAAACATTAGGTTTAAAAGAACACGAGGAAGAATATAATAAGCACAAACTTTGCTCTTTGGTGCTTAAATCATTTTTATCAGAAAATCAGCTGTCCAGTCAGGAGCACAAAACACATTACAGGACAGTAAAAAGACTAAAAATGCATAATCATATATTAATTAGTTACTTATTTGATCAGATACAGTTTTAGCTAAAAAATAAAACGAGGAAAAATTTGCTCATGAATATTCCTAAAATGTGAAATAAAAATACAGGCACCACTAAATCACCCAATTATTAGGAATAAAAAGGTTTACTTTAAGCAAACTTAATTAAATTACCTGCATTTTCCCCAGATACACAAATATAGTTTTCCTACATTTTATTGGCAAATGATAGTCAAATCCCCTTTTTATATTTACTTTGAGACAAGCATGTCTGAGCCTACTGCTTTTGCATAAATCTTTCCATTTCCCTGGTTTTCATACATGTCCCACCACTTTATGGAAATCAGATGTTTTAGGAGTGTTTTCCATCCATCTCCCTACATAAAGGGGAAATATTTTATAAAAAAAACATATCTATAGTTATGTATTTGCTAGATATTATGATTTTTATTTAGTTTCAGGTCTCTGGCAGCTGCTTTTATCCCATTTTTGCTCGAAAGAGAAACCAAACTTCTTACTTTGCCCCAATTTCTAATGTGAAAAAAAACTGTTCAGTAAAAGAAGTTTGTGTTTTTTTTATGTTCCTGTTAAACAGGATTTTCTGGTTTTAAGCCTACTGGTTGCTTAGTGTTTCTCCCCCTTACTTGTTTACATGCCATGTCACAAGATTGCCATTAATGGCTTAATTATGTAGCAACCCACGTGTTTTCAGTCCTCCATATCCAACATGGAAGGAGCAACGACGCGCTGCAGCTAACATGTTAGCCCAACTGCGAGTGCGTCAAACCGGCCCGTTTGCTGTCCGCACACACACACACAGAACCAGTCCAACTTTAAATATAAAAAACTACCGCTCATGTTGAAAAAGTTTAAACTCAACTTCATAGGTTGCTCTGTAGCACATGAGCCGACATTTAACACCTACCTACGGTTTCGCTCGGCCACACTTCAGAGCCAACTTGTTCGCTTATATTATATAAAAGCATCACACAGAAATGCGACGCTGCTTGCTCAATGGCTGTCAGAAAATTAGATAAAAAAAAAAAAAAAAGACACTGTTTAGACAACTAGTCATGGTTGTTTTTCTCAACTGCTACCGAAACGTATGATCTCCGGAAGCACATGTCACTTGACTATCACAGCGCCCCGCGTAGTGTCGGATAACATCGCTAGCTAACTGCGTTTACTCTTCTGGTAATACGCAGATTAGGTTCCGTTATACAGCAAGCCAGTTTTAACTTTAACCAACACACATAGTAAATACATTTCTTCTATCAAAGTTTCACAAATAACTCGAACTCCATGGGAGTGAGCGTTGTTGTTCAACCAACTAGCAACATTAGCATCCATGTAAGCTAACATTAGCCAACTCCCAACTCGCCCTCAACTGTGTTGTTTGCGTGAAACACCCAGAAACGTTTGCATTTCCGGACAAGTGAAGTGGAACCCTTACAGAAATCGATAGAACTACTTACATTGTGTCGCTCGAAGTCATTAACCGACTTTCGGAAAGAGGGAGGAAATCCAGGTTGTACGTTGAAGTCATGCTCAGAACAACGTCGAACAATGAGAAACGACGCCCGCACCGTGCGCGAGAGGCTCAACTCCTGCGAGACGACAAGACGAAGCGGAGCAGGTGCAGAGGGAGGGGGCGGCTTCCTCTCCGGAGCTGTGTGACAGGGGAACCGCTTCCTTCTTATTTCTGCCTCGTCCACCGAGTGAAATAAAGTCCGGCTAGCCTGTGTGTCTGATCAGAGAGCTGCAGTAAACTAGAGGCGTGGTCTTATATAAAAAGCATGCAGCTCAGGCTAACGGCCTTTCTCTCCACATATCACTATTACTGCGTGTTCTGGTGGAGTCTGCACGTGCTACTCTACACTTTACTGACCTATTTGTAGTTTATCACTTACTGCAGCATCCTTTATAATAATATAGCCTGACCTTTGCAGCCTTGTAGATAAAAAAAAAATGTTTTTTTTAATCATCATTAGGGAATAATTGGTGCTGCTGGTTTGAATAATTGAATTAGTAGTATGAAAAACGGGTGTAAAGAGGATTTAATGGTAAACAAAATAGAAAGTAATATATAAATCTACCAGATTTCTCTCATTTTTACACTTTCCCTCTGTGACATGTTGAATTATTGAATATTTGTGACAATTAACCCAAAAGCTGGACTCTAAAATCAGATATGAGGACATAAAGCACTTAAACCATATGTGTAGTTAAAATGTTGTGTTTTATCATTTATTATGTAAATAAAAACATCTTATGAAAGTATCTCAGGACTATAAAATAAGCGTAATGTTAAAAAAAACCTATATTTCACCCTTTATACTGGTGAATGTCAAGAAAGTTGCACATCTGCTGTAAAACTGCAGAAGTCGTGTAAATGCACGATACAGATGCATGGATGAGTTAGAAATCTCATTATACCAATTTAAAAGCACATAAAAAGATGTAAATATAGCACCATGTCTTCTGAACGCTCCTGTTTTTAACCTTTTAAATCAGGCCACATGCTTTTCTTGTGATCTGACCACACAGATAAATTGGGTAAACACAGGTAGCTTGTTGTCTGACACTGCAGATAAAAAGACTAAAATGTAGGTTTTCTTGCTCTCTTCAGGTTAGCCTTCCCTCAGGGTCACAGGTTACACTCCCCTTTGTGCCTGCATGTTGTTTCTCTGGGGGAGGGGGATGCTATCTTTCTTTTGTTGTGCTGGACTTGCTGGGCGAGGTCTCTGCACATGGAGGGGAACGGGGGGCTGTCAAGTACGATTTTCCACAGCAGAGAGACAGGAGGGGGCTAGTTTACATATGAACCGCCTCATCACTGCTCCAGCAGCTGCACTATCCCAAAATATTATTCACAGCAAATGTTAAGAAACAGCTCATTTATTAAATCCGACTTAATCCTTGTATCCATAGCAATTTCAAGGCAACCTGGCACCAGTGCGGCGTGTGCTTTATTAAACAGTGTATAATGTGATCATGCAAACGGTTCTGGAGCCCAGCATAGCATGCATTTCCATGCAACTGGAGGGGCTGCAGCTAAACCTCTGTGGGGGATCAGCTTTTATTTAGATGGAGGTTAAATAAGCTAATGTCATCCCATCAGCAGTGTTCACATATTTTCTTTGACTCAATTAGATCTGGAGGACATTATTGAACAGATTTGCTAATAAAGGAGCAGCTGTTTCCTCTGTAGATGCAGAACATTATCTGCATAGTATTCTAACAAATACCTTCTGGCATGCTTCTCCTTTTCCAGGAGATGTTTGATGGAGAGAATTTCAGGAGCCAAAGTCTAGTTGGTGGCACCTACTAATACTTAATTCTTAATCTCAGATTATTACTACTGTAATACCGTCTTAATCCTCTACATGCATCATGCTTTTGTTGTTTACATCAAACATTTCTCCCCTCATGGGGGGGAACTGTGAGGTCCCACTCACCCATAATCATCACCCCCCTCCCTGCATCTTTCGTAACAAACTGCACGGTGGAAAAATAGGTCATCTTCAAACCCAACCATGTTAACTTCAAAGCACACCTTTTCCTCGCTCTGTTGTCATGAAATCATTTGCAGAATGGCGACCAGCTGAAGGCTCAAAATGGAGAGAGCGAACTTCCTCTTATCTTCTCCACAGAGGAAATCTACAGTCTCAAGATGTTCTCAGCCCGACAGCACTGCCTCTCCGGGGTACAGACTCTTTATTTATGCATATTTCATATTATAATATTAATGTTTCTTTATTTTTCTTTCACACATTTCTGTGTTTTTTACTGACTCTGCATTGAGGCCTCTGTTGGGGTGATTTTACATCTTTCTCAGCTGATTGTGTCAATTAAAGACAAATATCATTAATGCATTTATCTTTTATTTATGTGCATCTTTTTGGCAGCCATATGAGCCCTGGAGAAACTTTGAAATGAAGGAGATGCTAAATAAACATGGATTTGCTATGAGTGATAGATGTTACTGGGTTTTTATGAAACAGGAAGCTTAAACTGAAAAGATAAACTCATCATAATTAAACACGGTTAAATGCTTTAGGAAATACATACGTATGCATTTATAGAGACACAGAGGAGCACTATCCTGCCCTCCAGGCACAGCATGGGAGAAAGTCTCCACTGAAAACAATACAGCCTGTGACAATATCCAACCCAGACAAAGAGGCAGTCCAAATACGGGTTACTAAAAGCTCGCCCAAATTTGAATGAGGGGCCAGCCCCAGACGTACCTCATAGGCAGGTCCTCATTCCTGACAGAGATCCCGCTCGCAGAGGGGGGACAGCGCATGCTGTTGGCATACAGACTCTGCACCAGGGCCAGCTCAGAAGAGTGTTCCAACATTGGTGCTGTGGAAAAACCAAATCCACCCGGTGCAACAGACACTTTCTTCTCTTTCCTCAATGTGATTCTCTGTTTTTCTCTGTCTCCCGCCCACCTTTTCTCCTTGGTTTAGTGCAGCAGAGTGGCGCCCACCCCCTTCGCCGACTGTGCTAGCTGAAGTAATCCTCTCTGACAGCTCATCGTGTGCTAATGCGTTGTGCTGCCTGCGGCAGCCCAGTTTGCAGGCTGTCAAACTGTGTCCACAGCAGCACTCTCACACTAATTGAAACCCATATTTGGAAAACTTTAGAATATTGATCATGGGTGATTTATTCCCACTGTCAGCTGAGAGGAAACAAGAGATCTCACATCCTGGTTCTGGGACATGTTTTTGTGGATGCTAACATATATTTTGAAGAGGGTGACTAGTTCAACAATACTAACCCAACAATCCAGCCCATCATAACTGGTTTTATCATCCTAATCTGGCTTTGCATTTGAGGCCCTGAACATTATTCCTGCAGGTGTATAACCACCATCCATTCAGCAAGGAGATGTGCATGTCAAACTTCATCACTCGGGTGAAAAAGTGATGAGTTTTCCGTTGGGAAAATCTGAAAACACAATCTTTCTATTATATAAACTTAATTAAAACAGATGAATAAAAGCATCACTCCAGGTGTGTATTATTTTGGGCTACACAAAGGCCTGACGTATTTGCAGTGTTATGATATGGGTACCATATGCACACTATTCACCCTGCAGAGTATGTGCAGGCATGTATTTCTGCAGAAATGTGCTCGTCTCTTGTGATTAAACATGCCATAAGGCCTATCTGTGGCTGAGTTTAGCCTCTGAAAAGACTCAGCACACCCAGATTTGCATTGCACAGAGCTCATTTGACTGCGTTCTGATATATTATTAAGTTTAAGGAAGCAAAGCAGCGTTTGAAGAAATTGTTTTCCATCTTATTAAAAACTTCCACGAGTCTTTCATCACAATATTATGTTCACAAAACCAGCAGGGAGCTGGATGTAGGTCTCATCCTCCCAAAGGTGTTAAGTCCTTTTTGAGTAATGTGACATTAAGCAGTAAAGTCATCTGAAACAGGGTCATGTCTGTGTTTGCTGGTACCACAACAAGACCAGCATGAAGGGAATCTAGTTCCTCTGATCACGGCACAAAATCCTATCCATTACAGACACGCCTTTTCTGCTGACATGAATATTTTAAACATGTTGAAATCCTCTTTTTTTATGATCTGTTGCTGCTTAGGATGACTGTCAGAGCCACAGGCATCAAACCGACTCCCTCGCTGCTCTGATCTGCCAACACGTGAGAGCACTTGCAAAAGTGCACCACGATAATGCTGCCTTTTCTAATCCTTCACAGCTGAGCAGAGCTTGCAGAGGTAAAGTCTCTCTGTGTTGAATATAAAATGAAAATGTAAGCCGCATTGCTGTTGCAGTTACGTCCTGTAAACGTGCACCGTAACGTGAAAGGGAGTGTTGGTGAGTTTCAGCGTGTGCTGCGGCTGAGAAAAGAAATGCACTCATGCCTGCAGTCTGAAAAGACAAATAGCACGCCATGTTTAAAGCACGGCGGGTGGCCTTGTGGAAAGCGAAAGCTTTCCCTTTTACCACTCGTCGGCTCCCTCGGGACTATTTTGCAGAGACAAATATTGTCTGTGTTTTTGTGGGTAAAAACTGAAACTGTCATAGCTCAGTGATCTGTGTTTAGTGAACGTTTAGGCTTAATAATAATGTCAGGTTAAAACAGAGAGGCCCTATTTTCTGTGCTGCCATCAAGACAAAGTTAAGAGCTTGTATAGCTCTTGAAAATAAAGACATAATCCTTTTATTTATTATAAGCACTGGACAGTCAAATTTATGATCCAACAGATGTAAGCAAGGAACTTTGTGGGAGATTTGACACCAGCTTGTGCAACCAATGAGGGAGTGACACCCAAAACCATGAGGGAAGTTAGCCCTGGCATGTGCTGGACAAGATACTGCTGCCTGATTTGTTTTCTCAGCACTTAAAGGTTACATCTTAAGTGTAAAAAAGTGACTAAATAAAGCTCTTATAAACGTCTCGTGCTGTTTTTTGTTCATCATGGCTCACATGAGTGAATGTTAGACTATTATAGATAAGAGAGGAGAGCAAAACCACATTTAAATGGCATCATATTTGCATGAGAAGTTCTTTTACTTCCCTTTTCTCTAGGCGCACATAGTTTTTTCCACTTCCTCTTTAATTCAGTGTTATCAGCAGACACTGAGTAGATTTCCTCTCAGGCCATCTGAGGGAGAGGCGTACTGACACACAGAGAAGTGAAGAAGTAAAAGCATTTTTTTTGCATATGTGAAAGTACATCAGGAATGAGGGAGGCGTCATTTCTTCAGCACTAGAAAACCGTAGACTCCATTTCAGATTCACAGTTCCTGAGAGCAGAATTATCACCTATTATGGCCCTTTAATGGCCGCCTTTTGGACTGACTAGATAATAAGTCAGGGATTGGAGCATGACATATTCTCCTTCCCTGTAATGAGGACAGAAATACTCATATTGGTGTTAAACAGCAGTCAGGATGGAGAAAATAGCAGCTGGACTGTTTCTAACAGGAAGACAGCCGAACCGGATCATTAAAGGGAAAAGAGTGCAGATTAATACACACCTTTATCTATAACTCTCATATTATGTAAGCACTCATTCGACATTTGTTTAATAATAGATTTGAAAGTAGTGCTTATGAATAAATGTATGGTTTAGTTTTAAAATAGGGGCTCCTTGTATTAGAGGTTCAGCAGCTCGGTGTCTTATGCTGAACAGAGTAAAGCTAAAGATGGCCTTCATGAGTAGGAAGTGATGTCACTGATGTCCATGAAAAGAAACACAACTGATTCACCCTTCAGTGAGTATTTCACTGGTTCAGTCTACATCCAAGGCTGGACAATGTTAACACAGACATGTTTTTCTGCAGGGAGACAAAGAAAAAGTGTTTGCAGCAGGGTTTCATTCCTCTGCACGCATGAGGTGAGCCATTTTATAAAAAGTACAATTATGCTCTTCAATCCTCTTGTCTGTTCTGATTCATCATCAGTATCCAGTAACTTCAGCTTCCAAGATGCAGAAATAATGATTTTCCACTGGGTTTACTGGTTCAAAGTGGTATTTCAGTGCCCAGAAAGAGGATGGAGCCGTCAGCGTGCCATCATTTAGCGGCTGCTTGTTATGGAGCACCGCTCTCATGCAGATACTCCTGAATGTTGCAGACTCCTTCCTGCATCTTTGACGGCTTTCCAGGAACCGACGGCAGCTTTGAAGGTTGATTGTTTTAGTGATCTTTGTCCTGAAAAGCTGTGACCTTATGGGATGTCTCCATGTGATCCACAGGTCCATCAGAAAAGGTTGCTGGCACCATCACTGCTCAGAGCTTTCATGCTAAAGGTTTCATGGCCTTAATTTTCTGAAAGGTTTTAACCTGATTAACAATTTGGGATGTTTGATTGGAAAATAATGATAAAATGAGGAGTTAAAAAACATTTATTGCCTAAGAGTTGTTCATTAATGTAAAGCTGCTGTTAAGGCATGACAGAGTCACCGTGCATCCAGTTACTTACATTCAGAGGATGTTTAAACAGGTTTAATAGTGCTGCGGTGTGCAGGGGCCGGATGGGGAAAGGGTGACACCAAGTGGTCAGGAGTAGAAAGACAGGAACAAGAGTACAAAAACAACTTAGTCTCTCAATCCATCTTTAGCAAAGCGATCTGTGAATAAACTGCAGAGAAAAATGTGCACTACGCCCTGCAACGCCCAAATATGATAAAAAATATATAAAAATATCCCTAAGGTATTTTTTAGGGAGTAATAAAAAATAACTAAAAAGAAAAAAACCAAATGGTGTAATCTGTGCATAATATAAAAAACTAAATAATCTAATCTGAGTTTGGTTCTGATGGGATTTATGTCATAAAGTCTGCGAGTACACAGACTTCTCATCTTTAATACGGAAATATGAGCAAAATGAATTACATCACAAGCACAGCTACAGTATAACTCCAGCACTAACCCATAAAGAAAAATAAAAAATACAAACTTTAAATTTAAAAATATACAGAAATTACAGAAAAGGTTGGATTTAAAATCAATATGTGAAACTGGTTTGAGCCAGTCAGATTCCACAGAACAAAATGGACTTGGCTTAGACGTTGGTATTTACACATTTATACATGCCTCATCATCATACATGTGACATTTCAGCTGTTCTGCAGGAAACGGCAGAAAGGTTGGACAATGCGAAGCGCAGAGAAATAAAGACCGTTGCTTTGTCACAAAGCCGACTTGTGATCTTAGACAGACATAATGGTCTTCTCTCCTACAACAAGCAAACAGTTTGCAGGAGAAAAAAGGAAAACAGCTGCTGGTTTGAGCCTTTTTTCCGTCTTTCTTCTTAGTTTTAAACCAACTCATAATGCATCATGGCTGACAGGATTTTAAAAAATCATCAGAAGTTAAAGTCAGCCATAATTTTAACTTTCTTTTTTATTTTTACAGCAGTGCCATGAGTGTTGAGCGATGGCTTTAGTCCATAAAGTCCACAAGATGTGCTTTTTGCATAGTCTCAGTGTGGTTTGTGTTTCTTTTTCTTGTGTTTTTTGTCCTTCTTTTTGCTGGAACATTTGATGCAGAACCACTGATCGTCCTCAGGAGGAGCGGCATTGATCCCGATACAAGACCTGGACAGACAAAAGGAGGACGTCAGGAAAACCACGAGCTTCATTTTGAGTCTTTTTCTGGAGCAGCACGTCTGACACGATGAGCTCATTTCTACGAGTTTACCCCTCCAGCCCCTTAATGAGTCTGTAACCATGCAGAGTGACCCCAGCTGGATGTTTTAACCCTTTAAAATAGTTTAGAGATGTAAAAATAAGATAACTCAGCATATTTTACTCAATCTAAACATTAAAAGTGGAGTTAAAGCAGTAAAATGAAGATCTCCATTTTATTTAAAAAGATGCAATTTAATAATTTAAAGCTTAATTCTAAAGATAAACCATCAAAATAAACAAAATTAGTGTTAGAAAATAAGAAAGGAAATATTTAGTCAAGACATCTTTTCTTTCACTTTATCAGCAAAAATAATTTAAAATCAATATCTAGTTTATATTTAAAGCAAATCATTTGAACTTTTCTTGTGTTACAGTAATTAAATTAATTCATGCAATAGGAACAAATTATTTGTGTCTAAACTGATAATAAAATACATGTATTTGTAAATAATTTAACTTGTTCTGTAAAAAAGCATTTATTTTATTATTTTTATTTTATAAATTATATATATATATATATATATATATTTTTTTTTTTATAATTATATCCTAACTAAGAAAGTTTATAATATTAAAATATATTATAAATATTTCTCTATCACATGGATTTATCTTGCCAGAGGTAAAAGTGCAAAATAAAAAACACATTTTGTGGTTTTATTATTCATTTAACAGTAAAACTCTTACCAATGATACCAGTCGTCACAATCATCACATCCTATCATGGGACTGCCATCGTCAGGCTTGTTGCATCCAGGACAAATCCAGATCTTATTCCCCCATTCATCTCGAATCTTAGAGGACAGAAACAATTAGGACACAAATCCTGCAGATGGGTTACAGATCAGCAAAGTAAAACTGAACAGTGTCATGGGGTCTTACCACGTAGGTACTGACGGTCTCAGTAACCACACTGCGCACTGGTGTCTTCACAGAAGCAGTGGGAGGCAGCATAGAAGGGGGGGAGAGCAAAGAGGATGCTGGAGGGAGGATGGGTGGAAGGGGGGAAGGAGGCAGAGGCAAAGAAGGTACAACTGGGGAAAGTATTGGGGGTGGTGGGGGTGTCCGAGGACGATTCCCAGGCCCTGACTTGGCAGCAGGAGTCCTGGGTGCTGGCATCTTGGGCTCTGCATTTGGAACCACTTTGCTGATGACTCTGGTGATGAAGAGCAACAAACACAAAGGATGAAACAATGCAGCGGTAGATCAAAGTTAACTGAGCTGAATCTGCATGTTGGAGTAGAAAGCAGTAATCTGGAGGGAAATGTTGTGCAGGTAGAACAGGAGATGCTTCGGGTTACAGCCTTACATTTTGTCCTGGCCTGCTCCCACCCTGAGGGTCAGCCTGGGGATGACTGGAGATGGTGCGGCGGCTGGAGCCTCCATTTTCACCTGAACATAAATCAACCATCAGCTTCGTGTCAGCGATGCTCTTCCTTCCTTCCTTCCTTCCTTCCTTCCTTCCTTCCTTCC
>JBAMIG010000010.1:14060515-14080880 GCA_037177335.1 Kiunga ballochi | reverse complement strand
CCCTAACGGGGTCGCGGCTCTTACATCCATCCATCCATCCACCCATCCATCCGTCCACCCATCCATCCATCCATCCACCCACCCATCCGCCCGTCCACCCATCTATCCGTACACCCATCCATCCACCCATCTATCCATCCATTCATCTATCCATCCATCCACCCGTCTATCCATCCATTCACCCACCCACCCACCCATCCGCCCGTCCACCCATCCATCCATCCATCCATTCATCCACCCATCCATTTCCTACCGCTTTGTCCCTAACGGAGTCGCGGCTCTTACATCCATCCATCCATTCATCCATCAATCCATCCACCCATCTTCGTCCCTAACGGAGTCGCTGCTCTTACAAACTGATAAAAGAAAAGAAAATTACCTTCTCCAAACGAATTCTCTCTTTTTCTTTTTCCTTCTCCTTTTCCCGTTTCTCCTTTTCCTTCTCCTTTTCTTTCCTCTTCTCTTCTTTCTCCCTCTCCTTTTCTTTGGCCTTCTCTCGCTCCTTGTCCTTCTCCTTGTCTTTCTTTTTCTTCTTTTCTTTCTTGTCTTTTTTCTTGTCCTTCTCTTTGCTTTTTATCTCCTTGCCCTGAAGGATTGGGGCCAGAGACGGCAGCATGGAGGAGATGGGCAGGCAGACCGAGGGAGTGAACAGTGGGGCGACTTCCTTCAACATGAAGGGGGACAGTCCAGGTTGTTTCTGTTTGTCCTCTTTGTTTCTGTCTTTCCCCTTGTCCCGCTTCTCCTTGTCCTTTTTACTTTTTTCTTTATCCTTCTTTTTGTCTTTATGTTTCTCCTTGTCCTTCTTGGGGCCGTCTCCGTCTCGTGATTTAATCTTGATGGAGCCTTCGGTCAGAGTGAAGTCTTGGGGAGGAAAGTGCTCTTCATCCTTCACTGCAAACTCCTTCCACGGCATCTTGATCTCCTTGAAAAACTCCTTGTTTTTGTCCCTGTTCTTGTCCCTATTCTTCTCTTTAAGCTTGCTCTTGTCCTTTTCTCTGTCTTTGTCTTTTGGCTTATCTTTCTCCTTCTTCTTCAGCTTTGTTTTGAGCTCCTTCTTCAGCTTTTTCTTTACATCTAAGGATGAAACCATTTTATTCTTCTCCTCAAACACCTTGAGCAGAGGTTCAGGGGTGGGCGGTGAAGCGGATCCCGATGAGACGTATTCTTCTTGGTTTTGAGGCGGGCCGGATGGGCCCCCCTGGTTGGCCCGACGGACAACCTCATTGATGGAATCATCCATCGTCCAATTTCCGAGGCCTAGATGTGGCGGTATGTGAAGGGGCGTTGATGTGTCTTTTAAAAGGTTGCCGACCCCTACGGGGGCTTTCGGCGTAGACGGCTCCATAATGGTCAGCCTCCTGGGACTGGAGAATCCATTACTATCGGAATCAGAACCTGAGGAGAAAGCGAAGGGATCTGGTTCCCGCTCAGCACACGCTCTGGCTATCACAGCATCTATAGAGTCCTCAATGGCTGCATTATCAGGCTCTGGTTTCCTGAAAGGGTCTTCAGCTAGCTCCCTCTCATCTATATTCCTACGCATGAGGATGTTCTCTTTACCCATCCTCTCACTCAGAGTGGACAGCGGGAGCTTATGGACACTATCCGGCTTGCTCTGAGGTTGGGCTGTTTTAGTTGAAGTCATCTTTGGGCTCTTGGGGCTTTTAGGACTTTTTGTCCTACCTGGAGACTTCTTCCTTTCTTTCGATGGTTTTGGAGAATGAATGGGACTACCAGCTACCGGAACTGGAATAACCCCTTTTGGGGACTTAGTCCTTTGTCTCCCAGGAGATGAGACCTTAGGCTTCCTTGCAGGAGTGGTCAGGCCCTTTTGATCAGTGTGTTTTGGTATTATTGGCTGAGGTCTGAAAGAAGGCAGAGTTCCAGATGGTGCTTCGGGGGACAGGGGGTCGAGGCTGTCATGAGAAGGCAGTATGCCTGGGGGAACACGCTGTGGGTTGAGGGAGGTAAGGGGCTCCCTGGGCTCAACGCCCCAATCTGGGCTGAGGCCAGGGTACATACGAGGCCTCTTGGAGGTAGGCATCATGCCCAAAGCTGCATCAGGACTGTCCAGGTGCCTCTTTAATGGGTGGTTTTCATCATTGACCGTCTCATCTTCATCCATTTCCTCTTCATCTTCTTCCAGTGCCACCTGCATCGCTTCAGCTGAGGTGCCCATGTCAGGAAGGACCTCTTCCTCCTCCTCTTCTGAAGACACAGAAAAAAAAATGAGTAACTACAAAAACACTTAAATTATTACATATAAAATATTATTTCACTCAAATAAGAAGTTGGGATGAAATCAGTTTTATTCACTATGTATGACCATATACAAGGATTTTTTATGCAGATGTAGAAACTCTAGTAGTATATTAAATGTAAAAATAATAAAATAGAGAATAAAACAAGTAGGAAGTAATTAGAAAAACAAGCCGCTATATAGTGGTAAATATTCATATAGTTATGGAAACACTGCAGTTTTAGGTTGAACTAAAACAAAAAGGTGACGGATATTCAGCTTTTAGGATGTACGTGCAGTGCACAAACATCTTCCTCAAAACTTTAAAAAACACACATTTATAATTGTTAAATAAGCCTAACCCTGACCTTTCCTCCATTAAAATCAAAGACATAACTTAATAAGTGCACAGAATGTGAAATGTGTAAATACTTTCTGAATCTATGACAGCCCAGCAATTAATATGCTTAATTATTTCAGACACACTGATGTTTTACTAGAAGCAAAGGAGGAGAGAAAGAAAATATAACTTATAAAGTGTAAAATGTACTAAATGCAATTATGATGCAGTTAAAAGTATAAAGCACCTGACCAACTCTATTTTCAGGTAATCCATCAGTCAGGTATATTTTATTTTTATTTGTTTAATCAGTTTAATGCACTGACTATAAATAAAAACAGATGCGTTAGCTAAATGCACTGCATATTCATAACTGTTTGCATTCAGCCAACAACAGTACTGACCCTCTTGTAAGGAGACCAGGGGTGGTAAATATTCGGGAATGTAATCCTTTCTTTCCTCTGTGTCTCTTGCTCCAGGCTGAGGAAACTGCAAGACATTGTTTTTGCTAACAGGAAAAAGTGGTGTTTGCTGGGCAAAGGGCACAGGCTCCAGGTTGTGGACATAGTCCTCCAGTTCACTCAGGCTGACCCCCAATAGTCTGAAGGCCTGGCTCACATCGTCCAGCACTGGATCTGTTCTTCCATCTAAAAACAGAATGAAAAACAAGCAATAAACATAAGAATAGAAGTGAGATTCCTCTTGTTTCTTACTATATGGTAAAAGCTGAGGCAACAGTTTAACTAACTTTGACTGAAGCCAGGGATGCTCAACAGGTTTCTAACAGATAATCCGTTTACATTAAAACAGGACACTAGCGCATATAAAAAAAAAAACCACGCTCGATTGTGAAAATGACAAGACAAAATAAAACACTCAAATATAAATATATTTATAGGCGGTGACTTCCTAAGCTACTGTACTTTTTGACACATTAACCTTTGCTAGGGGGCGCCAGCAGCAGAGCAAGTCAACAACAACGTGATCGACTGTTTCAGGTTTATTGGTTTAAAAAGTAGTTAGAATAGCAAACAATGCACTTACATAACTCAGAGTACCGATGGCACACCCTAGCCAGCTGCTGGATGTATCTATGCAGCACATCGGACAGCAGATCGCAAGCAGTGAGCTGAACCGCATCCCAGCCCAGAGCCTGGCAGATCTGCGCCACCGAAACACGCAGCAGCGAGCGGGCATAGCTCTCGCACATCTCGCGGACTTTGTTACGGAATAAATTCGGGTCAGTTCCTCTTCAAAGACATGTTTAGTGTCTTCATGTTTCACAGAACCCCTGGGGGGCTTGGGTAAGCCCACTATCACGCTTAATATTCACATCTACTTTAGTAAATATATTGGCGCTTTTGCCAGAGTCGCCATCTTGATTCCATCGATAGACCCATCCCCGAAATCTCGTTCGCACATGCGCACAAGTGTGTGTCTGTCCCATTTCGCTCAAGTGTTGGAGCGGTTCATTTTTGCCTGAGCATGCGCAGTATGACCGCAGTCTATGAGGAAGACTTGTAGCTAACATGTAGCTAAAACTAGCAGAAGTAAGAGGTTTGAGCGGATGTAAGCACAGTAAAAATGTCCAAACGGCAGGACAATGAACGAATAAACAATCGCACAGTCAATTATTGGGATGATTATGTTAACATTCAGAATATTGTCAGCTGTTTCTTTACATTTCTGTTAACGCTGAGTCATCCAAGCGCCTGTTTAACTAACAACCAATTAATTAGCCTTTATCTATTTTGTCTGGGATATACTTTGTTTATGGCAGCTAACTTTATTTCAACACCTATCAATATTGTCATTCTTGACAACAAGTTAGGATTGATTTGAATTTGGTTCCTTTCTAGCTAGTTAAAACTCAATAAATAGTTGTTAACTTCAAACCACAGAGTAAATATTTGCCTGCAGGTTTAGATGTCTACACAGGCTGAACCTTCAGATTTAGTTAGATAATCAGTGATGGAAAAGCGCAACAATCTGCCTTCAGTTCTCAGTAAATCATTACGCTATTTCTGTCAAGTTTATTATAGTCATCTCAAGCATTAGGGGATTTATTTTTTAATAATTTTCTTGCAACTTGAGAGCACAATATTTACTGTAAATTGCTCCTCTTAAGTTAAAGGAAGCCTGTTTTTGTCATCATTACTTTATTGATATATTAAAGTCAAATGGATATAAAATTATATCCACCAAATGAAACAATCAGCAAGTCTCCAGCAGCCTGACCGCATCCAATGTGCTGGGATGTGGCATCCATGCTGTGGTGATACTGGTTCTGATAACTGGGAGGAAAAGATAAACAGAACAGATCCAACATGGAGTTTCATCTGCAGCATCTTTTATTAGTTACTTAGTTTTTTAGTTATTTTTTCCTGTTATTTAGCTAGTTATTTAGGCTAGTTATAATTAGTCTACTTATTTACTAATTTCTAGGTTTTTTCTATTTATTTATTAGGAGTTCTAGTTAGTTATAGTATAGTTAGGTTATCTAACCCTGACCTTTCAAGTTAGGAAGTGGCTCATTTTTTAGTTGAGTAGTTAATTTTATAGTTGGTCATTTTTCTAGTTATTTAGTCAATTCTTCTCATTTTTTTAGTTCATCATTAATTATTTGTTATTTAGGTAGTTTTCCATTTAGTTAGTTTACTACTAATTTATAAGTTCTAATTTAGTTCCTTATTTAGTTAATTTTTAATTTAGGTTAGTTATTCCTCTAGCTTATTAGTTCTTTTTTATATATTTAGCTAATTAGTTTTCCATTATTCAGTTTTCTAGTTATTCCTTTCTGAATTTATTAATTTATAAATTTTTCTAGTTATTTAGTTAGCAAAAAATGTTTAAAATGTTTTAAAATGAATTTACTTGCAAAAATGGTTTTACTCAAAATGGTTTAACCTCAAAATGTATTTTTTCTTTTTTCTTGATGAGGTCACTTCACACTGAAATACAATAATTTCATCAGTTTTATTTTACACACAGTTTAACACATCTTTCATGAATGGGACGTACAGTTTCTTTAAACTAACATTAATCTATTTTTTAATACGTTTATTCTGTTCAGACTTTGCTGCCATGTCTTAGCATGTCAAAAAAAGCCCTTCATGCATTTATTTTACATTTATAGTAGTGTTTTTATTTAATTGCAAGTCAAGATGATCCTGATCTTCCTCAAGAGGGAGCTCCTGGTGTGTGGAGGAAAGCTGTTTTACCTGCAGAATTACAGCAAATACTGTATCTGGTATGAACCTGTAGGTAAATGAGTTTGCTCCAGATACGCTGGTTTCCTCACACAGTTCAAAGACCAGCATGTTCGGTTAGTTTATTAGCAGCAGCCGAGTATTAACATGAGCCGTTTGTCAGCATTGTGTTGGACTGGTAACCAGTCCAGGTACCACAATTAAAACTGAAGAGGACAAACTTCCTGACTCCTATATCAACATGAGTTTGCACTCTAACCAACAAAGCATTTCTTTTGGGAAAACTGTATGAGGAAATGGAAAAGGTTAGTGCGTACTAAATGACACAAACTGGAGGGAAATCTTTGTGAATGGGTTTTATGGAGGGATGTAACCCAAAGGGATCAACCAAACACCTGGGATCAATTCCTTATGAAATGACCAGAAAGTTTGTCTAAACAGGTTCAGGCTGGGTTGAAGAATTTAATAAACCAAATATGAGCCTTCAATCATGTTAAAACTATTAATATTTAGGTTCTATTTTGACATATTTTAATAAATGGCTGCCCATGTTTCTATTTTCTAATGTAATATACTTTATAGTAAAAATGACTTCTGGACAATTCTACTTAAAATAAATGATTTAGTATCTTTCTCATTCTTCCCGTGGTCCCGCTCATTCAGCATTAAAGATGGTTAGAAACACAACATTAAAGAAATCTTTATTTTCACTTTGCTTTTATATGAAAATGTGAGATATTTTAAATCCACCAGTTTTGCTTGAAAGAGTGAGGAATCTGTACAGCAGCATCTTTTAAATATGTAACATTAAGCTAAAAAACAGCCTAACTTCTGTCAGAAGGGTCAGAACAAATATTTGTATAACAAAAAATAACTTTTAAACAGGTTTACACTATAATTTACAGTAAAAATGCATTACAGTATAAAATGTGTTAAAACAGCACAGCTGCCAGTATTGGTGAAATTGTCCATCCATTAACTGAATCATAACTCGGTCTACAAATGAGCAGAACCCAAATGTATGTCAAACTATACATCAATTATTGCTGCATTCAAAGCAGACGTCTGAAATTTGCTGTCTTAAAACGCCACATGCAGCATGTTGTACGTTACTGCTGACTGGTTTTCTAAATGTGGCTGTTTCGTGGAGAAATGTGCAGACTCCAGTCAGCCTGTAAACGTTGCACTTGAAGTCTTTGTCAGAAAAGTTTTCAGAGTCATTGTCAAAATCCCATTCTTCTCAAAGGCACTGTCTGTTGTGTCTGCAAAAAGAAGAGAAACACCTTTCACACATGTTTATTCAGATCGCATGCAGAAATGTAGGAATGCATCTTTGCCTGGAACAAAAATGTCCAGACAGCGACGTTTACCATTTAATTCATTCCCCTCTTCAGCTTTATCCCTCGGCTCTTTGTGCTAAAAATTCAACCCAATTGCAATCTAGACTTGTCAATCTTTGTATCCAGTCTCAGTCAGGACTCCTAATTCTCCCAAAAGGTGCTGCACTGCATAGAAATGGCTTCTGATTTAGCAAATGCAGTCACATTACTGTTCTTTGACTGGATGGATTAGGATTTACTTCTCACAGATGGTAAAAGCACAACTTGCAAAAGCTAAAACTTACATTACAGATGTTAAAAAGAAATGTATAGATCACACTTTCCAAACAGACCAACACCATAATGTTAATAATGTGTCTCACCAGAAATAAAAACTGTGTAACGGGATGAAATATTCTGGACTTGCAGTCGAAGCAAGCATGAGAGATAATCCGGTCGATCTTTTGACATCAGGTCACACTCATGGTATGGCAATACTTCCAGTGTTCCAGCATCCTGGCCCCAGTATAGGAGGCGTTTCTTCTCTTTTGCGTCATTATTCAACCTGAATCAGGACAAACTCATGTTTAGACTCACATTTTCAACACAGTAATGCAACAATAAAGTGGTTTAGGTTTGCTTCACTTTGAACATTACAGAAGGTTAAAATGTATAGTACACTGCTGAACTAGAGCATTACTAACATGCAAAACACGCTGCCGGTGAAAGTAAGAAACTAATGAAAGCTTAGTTAGCTGGTACGAGACATCGGCCATAACAGCAGGGTCTTAAGGAGGTCCACAACCATCAGGTTGGATGTTCCAATCCTCCCAGTTAGTCGTCGTGTTCATGATCAAGATCTTTCTCCCACCTTGCCTCCTGGGTTGGAATTTGAAAAATAAAAAGTGCCGGTGGTGGTTCGAGAGGCAGGTTGCTGCATTGCTGTTAGTGTGCATGTAGCTTACCATCACAAAGTATAAAAAAGAAGTGAATGAATAACGGACTCAGTGAAAAGAGCATTGGGTCCCTTAAAAACGCTATTTAAATCCAATCCATTACAGTTAAGTGCTGCATGACATGTATGGACAGTCTCAGTTGGCCCAATATAGATTCCTGTGCTTCAGAGAGAGACGTGTTGCCTGGTCAACGTTGTTTACAGGGGGGTGAAGTGCTGCATACTCATTGGTCATGGAAAGAATACTGGGAGGATAATCAGACTTGGGCTTACAAGCCTTTGGGGTTTAATATCATAGACTCGTTCTTCTGTGGAAAACCTTTCAAATATTTAATAATAATAATAAACTTGGACACAATGTAAATTAAAGTCTTATATTGGAGCAAAGGTCCTGTAAGTGAGGGAAATGTTGAAATACTTTACAGAACTAACACTTACCTTGCATTTTCTTTCATGCGGCGGCTGTCTCTGTAGTGTAGCATCCATCTCCACTTCCCCATTCTGCTTAGCTCTTGCAAGATTTCACATACTTTTTTCATGTTGCCTATAAATACATATATGTACAAAGAGTTAATGTTGGAGTACTTACTGACAAGAAAAGATGTCAAACATTGTTAAAAAATGGTGGCATTTAGTAAACTGAACATACACAGACTGAAAGGCTCCAGTACTGCTCTGTCAAACATTATGCATCCACCCCGGGAGAAGAGCTCCTGGTGGTTGAGGTTCACAACATCTTCTGGTTCATCAATTCCAGCAAACTGAACACCTGGGGACATCCTCAGCTGGAGCAGGTGCGGTATCTGAATACCAGAGAGACCATTTATTTAATCATTTCTATATTCTGTCACAATCTTGTGATCTGCTATCCTGACTAATCGATTACTTTGCAAATGTGCTCATCAATATCTTCATTTCTCAGAATGATGAACAGAGGTGAAGAAATGTCCTCATCAATGAAGAATTCAGATGGCTGTACAACAGTGTGGCCCTCTGCTTCTAAATGTGCCTGTAAAAAAGAACAAACCCAGCTTTTTAAAATGATTTACCATAGATTGTCATTTATCTTTAGACAGTAACGCGGTGATGAATGTGGCATTGCAGGAAACAGGATTGTTAAATTGGATTGCTCTTTGTAAGGCAAGATTTAACTCTTGGTTAAGAAAACCTTTGCACTGAAATGAACTCATCATCATTCCTACAGAACTGAATAAGAATATCTACAAATAAGAAGTCAAAACAGATAAAATGAAAGATTAAAGTACTTTGTGTTATCAAAGTAGCAGAGCACAAAAAGCAAGAAATGAACAGTAAAGTTTTGAGCATTGCCTCATGGTGTCCCACAGAAAAACGTGATTGTTCCATAAAACTAAAGTCTCTGCTTCCCATTCTGCTCATAGAAATTTCTCACATCACAAGGAGACGAGCCTTCTTTTCTTGTGGTTTATGCAGAATATATTGATACAAAATGAGGCGAAACTCTCAGGAGCTTTGTAGGTTAAAATGCTAATCAAACAGATACTGTAGAGATAAACCTAACTAAATGTCCAGTTACTCAGTGACATGGCTTAAAAGCAACTATATCACTGACCTAGCAGGATTTGCTATCCAGACATTTGTCCAGATGGAGGGAAAAATGTTAAACTGAATGTAGCACTTAGATCCAAATCTTATCAGAGACAAATGTAGTTTTATACAAGGTTGGTTCATGTTTAACTAGAATTGTACCTTTCATGATGATAATAATCATATTTGTTACTTTGGGAATCCCAAATGGGAGATAAGACTCTGCATTTTGTCAATCTCTAGTAGATATTCTAGCAGGCAGTTGGCTGCTATATTTCTCAACCCAGGGAGCAGGTTAGGAGTTTAGGGCTTTGCTTAGGAGTCCATTACAGTTGACCTATGTTCCTAACCCAGGACTTTAACCCGTGTCTAGAACAAACCACAGCTTCGAAACCACTAACCACTGCCCCTTATGATAATAATTTTAGGACAATCATAATAACTTAACGACACAACCATGATACCAGATAAGAGGAAACCACTAATGATATACATCCTGAATGATATTTCCTGGAAATAGTTTTAGTATCTTTTTTAAATTGACTGTACAACCAAACATGATACTGAACGTTTCTTGAAAAATGATCCTACCTTTGTGTCTTCAAACAACACATCATCCGATGTCACCAATATGAAGAATCTGTACTTTGTTTTGCAGGATTTCTTCACAACTGCATTCAGATTTGTCTGGAAGTTTTTGTCCATTTCTTTCTTCATTTGATCATAGAAGTCAAATGGGTTACTTGCTTTAGTTTTTGAGTGAAATCGATCAACTCTAGAGCCTTTACGTCTACATCGGGCCTTTTTGACGGAACAGACATCATGCATCTTTGCCTCATAAAGCTTAGCACATTCTTCAGTCACACCAGAAATTCCAGCATGTTCCATTGGGTTTCCAGCATTTTGAGGACGCAACAACTTTTCTTCTGGGACCTTTGCCAAGTCTTTCCTACTGGACATGTCTACCCTTAGTTTTTGTCCAACAAATGAGTAGTCCATGAAATCCAGAGAGTCCTCCTGTTCCTCCAGACAGGAGAAGTTAACGGTCATCGGACTGGTGCAAGACGATCTCAAATGGTCACGCGTGATCGGCTGGCAGATGGGTTCTCTTGAGGTCTTTTTCAAAAGGTTTTTTATTTGTTCGCAGAAGATGAGTGACTCTTGTTCTAGTGATGCTTGAGTGAGGTCATCCTGTATGCACCTTTGAGAAAGTTGCTCCAGAAAACTGAAAGGCCTGTCCCGATTGCCATTAAACACTGTACATGTAAGTGTACATTGAGGTTCAAGAGCATGTCCATCTTGATGACTTGTGCCATCATCTTTAGGTGAAATAAAGGATTTGTCTGGGCACTCTTCCGGATACATCTCTTCAGCCGCGAGATACTTTGTCTTATTTAAACTAGACCTCAAGAGAGTTTGTTTTCTACTGATAAATTCAGGGCAACTTTCAGCAGCTTGCTTAGATGGTGATGGAAAATTTGAAAAGTCTCTTCCCTGGTATTGATGTGGAGGATCCAGAACAGCACATCTACTTTCATTTGAACTAGATTTATTGCAACTACCATTCAATAATCGGGCAGCTTTGGGAAAAACTTCACTGGTGCTTTGGTTATGCTTTACAGGATCAGACTTTTCTTCTGAAATGTCTTTCATCTCCACGAGTATGGTATTTGGTGTGGTGTGTTTGACTTTGATCTCATTAGTCTGTTTACTCTGAGAGTTAGGTTTGACATCTGCATCTCCAAGAAAGCAAACTGCCTGACCTTCATCACTTTTCGAAGGCTTTACTGCCATGACAGGACGCTGACTGTGTGGCCGAAATTCATTGTGCAAGATTATGTCAGATTGGGATATTTTCGGCTCTTCTCGAGAACCCTGTGTAGAAACATAAGTCTTGGAGAGGCAACAATTTGTCTCTACAGAAGTTTCCGGTTCACTTCCAAGATGGTTTGGGGTGATTGAGTTTGCATTCTTAAGGGGTATCTCCACATTAAGTACTTTCTCCAATTGGGATAATGAAAGAATGATATCTGGTGGTTTGGTGTGTTGATCTTGAATATGCACTGGCTTTTCATTATCCGTTTTCTTGTTCTTGAGGTCCAATGGAGTCTTTGATGCCGAGGAAGTTGGAAGAGACTTCCCACTCCACTCTCCCACTGGAGACTTTTTCTCCATGGTTGTTTCAGATTGACTGGAAATGTCTTTACAGTTTGATATGGTAATATATTTGCTGATACTTTCTAAAACTCGAAGAGTTCTTACCTCAAGATCAGGATGAAGGCTGTGATTAAGCCCGTCATTGGTGTCATCTGTAGGAGGTAGAACCTGTTGCTCAAAAGGAAGCTCATCACTCTCAGTTGTTGAGCTTCTGCTGGGACATGTTTGAGCAAAGTCTCTGCTTTTTTCACTATTACTTATAGCAGGACTGCTGCTGCTCGGGCTTGAACATGACTTGTACTCAAATGGTCTTTCATCAATAGTTGGAGTTGGACACCTGCTGTCAAACGCACTTCCGAGTAGGATTGGCTCATGGGTTTCACCTACATGAAGAAGTGGTATTTTAAGTGAGAACTGATCTTCTTCTTTAGTACAAACTTGAGATGTACTACACACCTCATTTGGCTGGACAGTTACAGGGCTGGTAGTTTCACTGATAAATGGTATAGTTTCCTGGCCCTGAGCAGCTTCCACATCATCAGCTTGTGGTTGTACCACATGGACCCCAGATGTGTCAATACCAATTAATGGAATTACAACTGGGCTCCAATTATTGTTCAGCTCCATACTTACTGCATCATTCTTTACATTGGTTTCTTTTGTAGATGACAGATCAACTTCCTGGTTGTTGACAACCTTACACTCGGGTGGATCAGACTGATGATTAGACATTTCTTTTTTAGTTTCTGTCTCAACGTTTTCCTCACTCTCACTTGACTTAGTTTCCTGACCTGAACTATTTGGATTATTATTATTTGAATTAACGTCCAATACTTGGTTCTCATTTCCCAGTTCAGTAAAGTCTTTTGTTTGGGGAGAAGACAAGCCTGTCTGAGCGCTATCCAATGACGTTTTAGTCTCTTCATACTTGATTAATGCTGGCTTCTCAGAGAGTGACTTATCTACATCATATAGCTTATTCTCTAAATTTTCCATAGAGGCAGAGTCATCATCATCATCACACTCTCTCTCTAATGCTGCACGAGGAGTATTCGAAATTGGACTTTGATCTTTTTGTGCATTGGAATCTGTGAAGAGGCTTTCAGAGGCATCTGCTTTGGTGTTTTCTGGAGGTAGCAGCTCATCAGCTTTAGCTTGTGGGCTGTACTTGGAAAAGTGGTCATCTGTTACTGGACCATCACACATCTTGGGTAATGGCTGATCCCTCAAAACTCCGTCAATTTCAGCAGCAAAAGTGGGACTCTCTTTATTATCTGGTCCATTTTCTCTCAAGTGATTCTCTTCCAACTGTGAACCTTCCTGCGATGTGATATTCACATCTCTGTTTAGGTAATCGGTCTGATCTGGTGACACAGCTCGACTTTCCTCCTGTGATAATTGCTTCTCGTTTTCTGGGAATTCTTGGTCAGCAGAATCATCAGCATGGATCACCTCTAGAGAAGGATCTACGTTGCCTTTTAGACATAGGTTGTTTGTCGATAAACAACTTCTCTGAACTTTGGATTTTGGACCTTCATGCTTGTCTGAGTGGGGCATGCCATTTTCCTCTGTGCTGAGGTCAACCTCTCTTTCTGTCATAGATTTAGGTGGATCTGTTGCAACTGTAGAGTCTGAATGTTCAGTGTCATCTCCCATAAGCGTGACATTTTTGTTGCACCCATATGGCATTGGTCCAAGATGGAGCACTTCTTGATCAGCTTCTGGCTCTGGAGGTGCACTTTGCATCTCTTCTTGTGGAGGAATGGAGGTCCTGCCATCACTAAAAGAAAGCGCACTAGTCTGCTCTGAGTCAACAGCTGTTTCGACAGGCTGATTCTCCATACTGTCATTCACCTCGACGGATGTCTCTGGGGAAAACACAACGGTCTTTTCACACTGAAAAAGAAACAGTAAAAGGTATTAGATATGGTTATACTGAAAAAGTAAAAAATACATGTCAAGTGACTTATTTGAAGTTAATTGATTAGGTTTTACAATATATTGATTTTCATATGGCCGGATGGGGGCAGGGGGGTGTTTTCAGTCACACATATACATATCAAACAGTCTTTACTTTTCCTTGCCATTGTGTTTTTTTCATATATACATTTTGATGCGGATCACAAACAACTGAAACATAACTGCATGTCTAACAACGCAGAGGGGAAAACGATTATAGGTAAGTGCAATGTCACCTCTGGCAGTAAAGCAGAGATCAGCAACTCTGGTCCACAAAGGCCCGGTTGTCTGGCAGCCTTTCAATTTTTTACAGCTACAACCACCTGGTTTCATTTAAATCATCCACTACAAGATGTTTTAGGCTTTCTATACGCAGAGACGATCTGGGCACCTGTCAAAAAGGCCATAAAATGCACTCTCCATGAGTGCACCCAAACAAAACAACCTTTTCTCTTGTTCGCCACATCGCTTGACATGCAATGTTACAAGTTTTAGGATGCTTGTGTGAGATAAAGCATTTTAGAAGAAATGGTGCGTACCTCAAATTTGGTCATTTTAAAACTTAAAACGTCCAATTCAAAAACCCAAAATAACCTCAATATTGGCCATAACTATTTTACCATTTACAAGTTAAAGCTAGCTAAACACCTTTATGGAAAACTGAACATATGAGGGTAAAAAGACAAAAAACAATCAAACATGACACAGCTACGTTGAACAGTAAAAGCAGAACCACACCTGAAACGTGCTTCCCTCCAGTCGTTCTGTCGGTGCCTTTTGGGCCTCTGACATTTCAATGTGTTCTGTTGGTTCACTGGAGGCCATATTTTTGTTGACTTGAAGCTTAGTGGGAGGCTCTGTGTGCAAGTTTTTTAGTGACAAATCCAAAATTCCAGGTTCTGGTTCCACTACAGGATCATCCTTTCTGCTGAGGTCCAAAGCTTTTGAACCCAAAGACAGTGAAGAAGGAGTTTTGGTCCTGAGCTCTGGGATATCCATCCCACTGGCCATTTGCAAACAATCGCTGCCCTCTGAAGACGGTTGCATATAACTCGAGTCAACTTGAAAGAACCTGGCTGTTGAGCGGCTGTAAAACAAGCCGATCCACATGTGGAAGATGAGTCGTACTTCTTCACTCGTGTCGCGAATGGAGTGATCCCATGGTCTATTGAAAATACACAAATTTATTTAGTGCGGATCATGTAACCTGAACTAATCGCTATTCTAATACATCAAAATCAAATTCAGAGATAATGTACCAAAATGTTAGGATGAATTAGTGAATAGTTTACATACCCATGCAAAGCTCGAATGACCACTTTGTCCATGGGGTCACTTGTGAATCTGCTGTCCAAATTAAAGTCATAGTTTCCTTCCCACTGTTTTGTGACTTGGATAGATCCGTTGTTCATAGCAAACGTACGAGAGTGTTTGAACTTTTGTCTGTGCCTGTGAAGGTAGTCTGAAGTCCTTGTGTGTTCACTTATGTCTTCGGGAATAACAGAAGGATGTAGTGTTTTAACTCCATCCCCATACATTATCTGGTGATGGTGCAGCAGTCTGATGGAACCACTTAATGGTGGTACCTGGAGGGGTGTACCTGGCAAACCCAACAGCAGAGAGGAAGATGGGGGCAATGAGTAAGCATGCTCTGTAGACACCAAACCAACCAAATCAGTGTTCCCCACAAATGGGTTTGGTGATGGTGACTCGAGAGGCGGCATGGATCTAGCAGCAGGCTGTCTAAGCAGTGCATGGAGAACTGACTCTTGTTCAGCACTGGTAAGACCCTTTGTTAGATCACACTTCTTCAAACCTGTCTCAGGTTTTCTTTCAAGTGCTGGTTTGGATTGTGGAAGAACCTCGTCATTACTGGCACTGAGTGCCAAGTCAGCAAGTAAGTTCAAAGCATCTGTAGGTGAGCAAGCACTTTTCATTTTTTCCTTAACAGTCTCGCTGACAGAATTACCCCTAATACAGGCATTGTTTTTGACTTTTTCACTGGCATAGCAAGCTGGAGTTTGAAAATGCAACCACCCTGTGAAGACAAAACAAGGAAGAAAAAAAGAGAAACAGCATGAAGATAAAAAGTAGCACACTGAAAGCACATGAAATATACCGTTGTACTACGATCAGAAAATGTATCACCAACATGTAAAGCAAAGATTTGTTTCAAAGTTGGATGCACTTTGGTAAGAACAGCAGAAAATTACCAGCAAGACAAGCCAGAGCAATTTCAGGGCTGGTAAAGACAAAGCAAAGACCTAAGGAAGGATGCCAACAGTTGCATGGAGTAACAGTCAGGAAAAGGGTTGGTTCTGTGAATTATCGTGCACAACACTGGACACCATGACAGGAAACACAGAATCATTTTAAAATATGACTTACATTTCTTTTTTATGTTTTCCGCTGAGACGCCTTGATGCTTTTTCAGTGTCTTAATCCTACCGCCCTTTGGTAAAATGGATGGAGGCTTTTGCATGATCTGATGTTGCTTTTCTGGAAAGGTGCACTCCGTCTCTAGATCTTTCTTTTGCTGTACATCCTGGTCCTCAGTTCCATTAAGCTCTTCTGGACTTTTTTTAGGGGTCAGTCCTAAGGCATATGCAAAAATGGGGTCGACTGATGGCATCTTTGACATCTTGCCACCAACATTGGTAGTTTGAGTAGTCCCACTATTATGCATTAATTCCTCAATGTCAAAGTCCAGTTTGGCTTTCTTGAGCGGGACCTCACCGTCTTGGGGAGTCTCTTCTTCAGTCTCTTCTATCATTACAATGATATCTGATTGTCTCTTTCGTTGGGAAAGAACTGATTTTAGTCTACTCAGAAGAATTTCACCTTTTGTTGTTGGTTTTACTGTGCAAAAAATGTCTACTTGTTTTTCCAGAACTGCCGGTGTTCCAGGTATGTCCATGTCACCCTGTGACGAAGCAGCGTCATTCTTCTGATTCAAAGGTGTTGAACCGTTAGTATCTTCAGACTGCGTCATAATGCTCTCATCCCAATTAGCTGGAAAGCCACTTTCAATACAATTCCCACCATCCACTGGTTTTGTGACCTCAGTTTCATCAATGACCATCTCTGAAGTAGTCCTAGACTCTTCCTCCTCGATTGAAACAGGATCGTTCACATGAGCATCATTCAACATGTTATCAACACTCTGATCAATTGTTGTAGACTGAAGTTTAATCTTTAGAAACTTCAGCTGCTCAGCAGAACTTATGGATCCATGAGGAACCAAAATTCGTCCACAGTTGCTGATAACTGGTTTGAGGTCCCAGCGTTCAGTTTTCTTTTTCAGGGTAAGATCCATTAAAACGTCGTTTTCCAAAGTCTGCTGTCTGAGATCCAATTCTTTCACCTCAGCTGAAGCAACGGCTGCAGATTTCACTTTTCTACTTTTCGATGAAAGTTTTCCAAATTTGTGCTTACGCCGCTGAAATTTCCTCCAAGTCCTTTGTGGAGGAATACTCAAAAGAGATTGATCCAGCTCCTCAGCGTGGTCATCCGTGTTGCAGCTTGTATAGACAGCCTCCACTGCCGTCGGCACAGACTGCAAAGGCTCAACATGTGATTTAGGAGCCTTTTTCCGTGCTTTTGGACACCCTCTGCGTCGTCGTTTCCTCTTTTTTGTTCCTGTGACATTAGTGACCTTAGAGAAATCCAGAACCGTTTTCATTGTGTCAGTCTCATCCCCAAGATAATGCAAATCTGCCGTCTGTAATTTGGCTCTGATTGGTAATGCAGAAAACTGAAGGTCATTGTGCCTTGTAGTTGAAACGCTTAATTCTCCAGTTCGCTCTGCTGAGGTGATGCTAACAATAAGTTCTGTGGGGAGATCCTCAGAAGTAGGAGGGTCAAGGCGATCTTCTGCATAGTCACTTTTGTTTAATTCAGTGCGTTCATCAGCTTTGGTGAAACCTCCAACTTGCAAAATATCCTGCACCACATTCTGAGATGCGTTTAATAGTTCACCTTGAGGTTCTCCGTTTGAGATACCAGTGTCTGCAGGTGCCTCGGCATTCACATGGGACTGCTGGTTGCATAACTGGTTGTCAAGCTCCATGCTAACAGGACTCGCCGTTGCCTCCTCAGGGGAGGACAGACATATATACACATCATCAACAAGGTCTTCTCTCCTCTCCTCTTGTCCAGCAATCAGGATTTCTGAGACCTTGGATAATGGAAGCTGGAAGGTTGCTGGTTTGTTGAAGTAGGATTTCAAACACTGCTGTCCCCTATTGGTCCATTCAGGGAATGAATAGAGATGTTTGTGAGCATCTGCTATGTCATATTGATCTGGAAAAATGCTGACCTCCCTTGAGGGACTTATTTCCAGTCCTGGGTTTATCAGTGTGGCATATCGCTGCATATGCTGTGCCAACACATCACATAATCCTTCACTTGTGTCCATATGTGTTTTCTCAATTTCAGCCTCAACGTAGCTCAGTGCCGGTAGAAACTGGAGGATTTCACATGATATCCCAGATGTTTTCTTTCCAAATTTTGTACCTGTGACAAAGGAAAAAAAATGATAGTTTAAAATCTAAATTATTAGACGCCGCCTTTCCACCGGCAGTGGATCTATTCTGGTTGGACGCGGGGGGCTAAACTCACCTCCCCTTACAACCCGAGAGTCAGGAAACACAAAAATGCCTTGCAGAACCTCATCTGCAGTGAAAGCAGCATCTGAAATATAGAAATGGCCAATGTGAGGTTGTCTATTTGGACCATAAAAAACTTAGCAATGCAACAACTAACCGGATGTTAAAGATTTCTGTATCTTACCATCATACGTGAGGAAGTGAGAAGAGTGTAACAGGATAAGAAATCCACCATCATTCAGGGGAATAGCATAAGCCTGTGCAAAAAGAAGCAATACATTTTAAACATTGGTGTGACAGTAAAACAAAAGGTTAAAAGAATATTAACACACAAGATGTGTTAAATGCACAGTGGCCGAGTCAGCAAAAAAAGACAGTATCAGGAGGAAGAGAAGAAAAGTTAAGGCAGTCGTGATAACGCCATCTTTTATGGGATTCCATACTTTAATAAGTCAATACATTTATTTTATAATGATAAAAACCTTCTT
Organism: Kiunga ballochi; assembly: GCA_037177335.1. Lineage (NCBI taxonomy): Eukaryota > Metazoa > Chordata > Actinopteri > Atheriniformes > Pseudomugilidae > Kiunga > Kiunga ballochi. The sequence goes on along the minus strand of JBAMIG010000010.1, from coordinate 14,062,041 downwards.
ATGAGTATTCATTAAATACTTTTAATGTCCAGCTACAAACCACACAAATTAATAATAATTTAAGACAAGCAAACTTACAAGATCCCTCTCCTTGATCTCCCGTAAAAGTTGTGCCAATAAACTGGTTTCTTCCTGTTTAGGAGGCACAAACTCACACAGGCTGCAGTAAAAGCCGTCATGAAAAACTAGAAGACGCCAAACAAAGACAACAAAAGATGAATAAATAAGTATGAACTCATTTATCCAGATATAATCTGAAGATTTGCTGAGAAAATGTCGTTTCTTCAGAGATGTAGAGAACACACCCTCATCAGAGGAGGAGGTTTCAAAAACAGCTCTTGGCAACAGCTGCCGCAGATCTGACATGGAAATGATTTTGTCCACTTTCACCACAGGCGGCCTTAAAAGCAAAGAGAAAAAAATATAAAAGGTTAAAAAATGCTAACTTTTGTAAATCAAGCGAAGTGAGAGTATTTCTGTGAACATACAATTTTGCAGGAACAAACGCTCCTACAGCGGGCTTCAGCTCAACACTGTAGCTCCGCCCACAGAGCTGAAGGTGACCCTTCCAGGGAGAGTAATGGCAAACTGAAACAAAATGAGCCAAACAGCAACTTCAAGAGGTATATTTTCATCATAGAGAAGCTTTTAATAGACATTTTATGTTGAACTACACTTTTAAATGACGGATAGTGCAGAGGGATTATTTTACAGTTTGTATGAACATTTATGTTAATGATGGGTTTTCTGGCCCCTCCAACAGGAAAAGCATCTTTAGGGTAAGTCACTAAACTACAAAAAGGTTAGAAGGTAAAGAAAATTTTAGAGTAAATCATCTGTCTGGAAACTTTGACTGGTATTGATATGATTAAGCATAATTTGAGCTCCTGATATAATTCCTACATAGCAGCAAAACAAAACACCAACACGGCTGAGTGCGTTGGAACAGGAAACTTTATCAAAGCGACATTTTTCGCAGTTTGATCAAAGATTAAGCCTTTCTCAACAGTAGGTACAATTAAAGTATTGCTGCACAATATTAAATAAGTTAACTTAGAACTGTTTACTGAAGACCTTAGTATGACATATCATACTAAACCCACTTTTTTAAAGCCCTTCAATCCATGTTTAAATGCAGAAAATGATGCTACAAAGATCTTTATATTCTTTGTGATAAATTTTTTCAATCTGTTACATTTATTCCATTTTTATTACTTTTTATCTATTACATCACAGTATTTGCTGCCAAATAAGGTCGTGGACTTCCAGGTAATCAATATGGTGAATCTGATACTTTGACATTTATAGTAAAGTTAGAAATTAAATGCTTCTCTGCTGGCAGATTAGCGTATCGCTGCTATCAAGCTACAAACGTGGCGAAACTTCCTGTGACCTGGAGGGGGTGGGGCTTAACATGCCTCATTCACATTTAAACACACACTTTAACACTTTTTTTTAACCGTTTTATCTGTCTGTTTTATAATGTTTTGTTTTTATGTTTTTACTGATTTTAATTCTTTGTAAGG
>JBAMIG010000010.1:14011002-14042880 GCA_037177335.1 Kiunga ballochi | reverse complement strand
AGTTTAGGCGACATAATGGAGAAACATGGTTTAGGGATTGTTTGTCCCTAATGTTTCTGGGGAAAAAAGGCAAATGAGCTCAGATCAAATCTCCTATAATATAATATAATATAATATAATATATATACACACACATTATATATATATATATATATATATATAATTATTCCATTTACCAGTGCTGATTCTGACAGGCTTCTGATTTACTGTAATATTTTATAATAAGGTAATACTTCTTGGTAGTGACAGTGGCATCGTGTAAAGCTGCTGAGATGAGAAGAGGCACATCGCTTCTGTCTAAGCTCTTTTAAATAAAGTTTGGTGAAACTGTGCACAGAGCAACATTCAGCTCACCTTTGTCTCCGTTGGTGAAGGCGCCCCTGAAGGAGCCCCCCATGCGGATCTCTCCATCCTGCAGGTCTTCCAGAGCCAGGTCCCGCACTGGGATGGGCTGGCGATACACCTGGAAGCAGCTCTTGTCGTTACGCGTCACCGGCCGGGTCAGAACCAGCAGCTCGGAGAAGAGGAACACATGCAGCCTCTGAAACATCACGTCAGCGGAGAATGAAACAACAAAAGAAGATAAAAAAGCCAGAGAGCTAAAAGATGGATGAAAACATCCTGATACTCACTGAACCGCTTTTGCTCCGCAGCTCGCCATGACATAACAGGCTCTTACACTCATCCATGAGGGGGTCCCGCTGCTTGTCATCCAGAAACTCTAGCTTATCGATGTAATACCGGCACTCGGACTCTCCTTTCCTCACATTGATATCAGACAGAATCTCCTGGATTATATTGATCTGGAAAGTAAGACCCAGCAGCGTTAAACAAGGTGCTCTGAAAGCAAAGGGAGTTGTTTACCTCTCGGTGTGTGAACATACAGCTCTCTCCAGGCTGCTGACGTCGGGGTGATCAGGAGGAGTGTGTCGGAGGATCTCTCGCAGCAGCAGCGGGTATTTCACCAGTCGTGAGCGAGGAATGTCCAGGAAGCTCCACAGGTCCAGTTTCCGGCTGAAGGGTGATTCCAGACAGCGCTGCAGAAAGTCCTGAACCCGCTTGTCCTGTTTTTTCTGGTCCAGCAGCGCTTTGGCTGCCAGCTGGTTGCTGCAGTAGTTTTTATAAGCATTCAGACCAGGAAGCTGAGAAGACGAGTTAACAAAAGCTTAGATTTATACATATTCAGTCACTTTTAATGGTGTTAAGGTTTCACTACATACCCAGTCTATTACTATCTGTCCTATCTGGGCTACCGTACCATCAGGACTAGTTCCCTCTGTCAGCTTCATGAGTAAATCTGTGGACAAAACACACATTATCTAGAGGCAAGCTAAAAGCAAACCGGAGCTTTAATAAGCTGCAGCTCACCCTCATGCAGGGGAATATAAGCATCCAGATCACCAAAGATTTGAGAGAGTTCCTCCTCAGTTATGATGGAGAGCTTTAGCATTGGATCATGGTACGCCTAAATGTTCAAAATGCAATAAGAAATAATAAATGCTTGTTTTATTTTTCCCTGTACTTTATAAAAATCCTCCAACCTTTCGTGCAAGTTGAAGATCCTCAATGAGATCCTGCTCTCCCCGGTAGAGTTCATAAATTGCCTGAAAGTTAAACGCAGAAGAAGTGACTCTTTGTTTATAGTCAGAGTTTCGTGTCTTTTCAGAATAAATGACAAACCTCTTGTCGCTTGATTTCTTTGGTGGAGAAGGTGTTCTTCTGATGGACGTCCAGCGTCTCGGACCACAGCGTGCTGTTCCTGCGTTTAGTCGGGGTTGGACCTGAAGCCCTGCTGCCAGCCTTGAGACACATCCCTGGTGACTTGGTATCACCACGTAATGACATCGACTAAAAGATAAAAATACACGTAAAATTATAGATAAAAAATTCCTTTTGCAACGTTTGGCGCCACTTTGATGAATACCTGCATGGTCTGGCCGAAGCGCCGCACCGCCCCATTCTTTGAAGGAGAGATGAGGTTGACGAGGGAAGAGACTTTGGCCAGCGGTCTCACACGCTTGTTACTGGGTTCCTGTAAAGTAGAATAACTTTTATTCAGCTAAACTATAAAGGCTGGACGGCATATCATTTCAGATATGTTTACTGCAGATCTTTTAAAACATTTCTTTCCTTTAAAGCTCTGATCCATATTATTCAAACCGCTTGTGCTGCAACTCTGCTTCTCCAGGAGTTTCCCTGCTGCAACACACCTGACTCATATTAATGGATAATTAGCAGACGTGTGCAAAGCTTGATGTGAAGCTTTGCTGTCAAGGTGTGTTGCAGCCAGGTGAGTCCTAACACGTGCAGGACTCAGTTTATCTAAATGATGAGCTACAGAGGGGCCTTGTAGTGACCTTGTGACCTATCCAGGATATCCCTGATTCTTGTCTGGTAACTGCTCAGACAGGCCTGAGACCCCCCAATGAACCTGTGTTGGAATAAACATGCATAGAGGACAGATGGCTGAAGGGAGGACTTAATAAATAGCTATATCTTTACATTGATTTAATAGTATTTTTTTTATCATATTTGAGCTTCTAATCATGTTTAATAAAGTTTACAACACTAAAAAATCTAAATTATCAAAACATTTTGGTGCATTTTCAGATATTTCGTAAGCTTCTGGTTAATTAATTATACTTCCAATACGATATGCCAGGGACAAAAACTGATCAACTATCAAGCTTTAGTTTTTACACAAAGTCATCATAAAAGTCTGAACCAGGAGTCGGATCAAAGCACCATAATGCTGTACAGACAGAGCTCTGGGCTTTAACGTTTTTACATCCGTCACTGAGCAGTGATTCAACCCTTTGCTTTCTTTCACATCGTGTCAAATTGTCCCTGAACTCATCACTGCTTTCCATCAGTGTGAGAAGGTCTGAGAGAGACCAAAGCCTAAAGTGTGGATGCAGCTTCTGGTGGAAAAACGTTCAACAAATCCAGAAAAGCAGTAAAAATAGTTTATTTTGAAACAGTAAGCCAGGTATTTGTAACCACCTGGCTGGATAATTGTGATCATTTGTGTCGCCTGCAGTTTGTATAAAATGCAGCTGCTCTTCTTAAAACATCTTTAACTCTGCACACTCTGGCATGTTTTTAAAGTGCATTACATAAATTTATTCACCATTTCACAGGTTTTTCAAATGGTCCAAACTCTAATTTACTCTCACAGGTTCTAACTCTCACAAACTCATCTCTATTTTGTTTTTAAACAAGGACTTCTTTTACCAGGCCAGATTATCCTGCAAGTCTGTGTCAGAAATCATCCTAAAGAAAGAAAATTCTGCAGATAAAATTTAAGTTGGAACTTTTCCAATGATGCCGTCAACTTCCTCCTGAAGTTCAAGTTGAATGAATCTGATTTATTAGACTTTTAAAACCACATTTAAACAGCTACACATGTAGAATGAATCATTTAGTTTGTAAAGAGAGAGCTTAAAAGCTTAATGGCACTTCACAACTGTACAACAGCCTTTCATGCTATTGCCAAAACAACTAGATTAGACTATAGTATATTACTTATAACTTCATTTAACACATTTAACAGAAACCCCTCACATAATCTGCAGATCTTATCATTTTCACTGGTACTGTACGTTTTGTACAAACAATACTTCCCATATAAAGAAGAACTTCTGCCTAATTTAGCAAAGAAATCATTAAGCTAACTTTCAGTAAAGTTTTTGTCTTATGCATGAAAGTTATATGAGTTGCTGTTATTGTATAGGAAGTGAATAAACCACTGTCACAGATGGGCTGTAATAAAACTTACAGCACAGGAGTCTTATTTCATATTTTTTCCCACAGACAGTTCAGTCAGTCTCAGAGATGGCAGGATTATCCTGAGCTCACAACATATGAAAACATTTGTGGCTGTCTGTGGTGAGAACCTGAGTCATGCAAAGGGATTACCGTGTACAGTGAGGATACGTTCAAGGTGCTTACTAAACCTGCTACACAGAAAAGCGTGTCTCACCTTGAGGTCAAAACTAGACAGACTGACAGTGTCGTCCTCCTTCTCTTTGCGTTTTCTTTTCTGCAGATTAAAAAAAAAGAATATGTTAAATAAAACACAGGTATTCACACACATGCAGTATAAATGTGATGCTAAATGTTACTTACTAGACTGAAGTCCCACGGAGTCCCTGGAGTAAGGAACGTGAAGGAACTGCCTCTCTGTAGCGGAGGTCTGCAACAAATAGGACAAATAATTCCTTGGTAAAGCAAAATGAAAACAAAAAGGTTTTAACATCAAGGTTGATTTTATAACAGTGGCAAGTTTATTTTGTATGAAAGCAAATTAATAAGATGGTGTGTAAGAGCTTAAACTGTAATATTAGTCCCATTTTAGAGCATTTCCCTGCCAGTTATGTCTTATAATAAGCCTATTATGACACATGAAGTAGGGAGGCAGAAATATTTCAGTCCTTATTAGGAGAAGTGCCGCTCTCTCAAACAGCAGTGACAATAAAGAGGCAATTTTGTTGATGAAACGATGGAAGATACAGAATTTCCTGACTGTCAAAGCCAGCTGCAGCCACATTTTTCATATTTGTGCTCATCATATGAGGAGGTTACTATGTTCTGCACTGGTAATATAACTCATTTCTGCTGCATATTAGAGAGAGAGGTGTCTTTATTACTCCCACAGTGGGGAAATTGCGTTCCAGTTCCATATTAAGTATTAAATGTCATTTGCAAAGACAGCATCACAATCTACGGCATATCACACGGAGCACTATAATGCTCAATAGCAATTTGCTGGGAATACAGCAACCTATCTGTGGTCTAAACAATATATTTATATAAATATAATCAATAATATATATTATTCATATATTTATTTATCATTCACATCTGTTTCCTTTGTTGCAAATCTTTAAGTACAGAAACACCTGCTGTGCTGGTTTGAAATGTAAATATACCTGCATTAGGCTAGATAGGGAGGGGAAACATGCAACAATAGTTCTGCACAAATAAAAAAAATCCAGTCAGATTCAATAAAACATTTTCAATCCTAATTTATTATTGTGAAATATGATCAGCAATTTAAATAGGGATATAGGCTATATGTCTGTATATTAGATTATTTATACTTTCGTTTTAGAAGTACTTTTAAGTGGTTATGAAACGTTTTTATTGTTAGACATTTGTATTACATTTAAGTTGCCCCTTCAAACCATATTACCTATTACCTTGCAAACTTTCTAAACCCAATAATTGGTCACTTTTCGAGGCGCACCTTAACGCCCCATTAGCCAGTTAGCGCTAGCCCTGGTCGATGCAGTCATCCATTTCTTTTTTATATTAAAGTTATTACCCTCCCATTGTCACCTACAGTTTATTTATATGTCAAAATATAACCTATTTTGGTTTTACGTACTTTTTGGAGTTGTTTCTTCGCAGTCTTTGAGGAGAAGACTTGCTAGCATTAATAATGCTAGTAGTAGTAGTAGAGATCCTCGAAGACGTCCTGCGTAGTTTCTTATTGTTTCCCCCCATTCTTCCGCTAACATCCTCATTTTCTTCCATTTTTTGGCTCTCTATATATCGTAACCCCTTTAATAAAGATGCTGTTATCACGAAATGAACAATAGGCTTAATCCAAGCAAATAAAAAAAGGTCCGATGTCTACAAAGAAACCAGAAGATCGATGACAACAGCGAACCCACCACGGCGGAAGTTTGAATATGGCGGATTAATAGAAATGGACCAATGACGAGAGAGCTTGGAGCTCCGCAGCTATGACACAGATGGGAGGAGCCTATCTGAAAACAGGATATGGTAGCAGAATGCTTACAGTAAAAAACCACAAAACAATGACATTTTTAAAGGTCAAATGATTTATCTAGACCTAAATTATTCATCTAAATAATCTAAAACATAGTAGGATGTTATTATAAGCGAGCAATTTCTGGTGAACAGGTGGAATAAATCATTTAAGGATTCATAAAAAATAAATGTGTGGAAATGCTGCTTGAATTTTTTAATAGACACATCCATATACTTTATAAACTCACTTATTCCAATGGCAGGTCATATGAAAAGAACTTTTTGCCTAATTTGTTTTGACCGTTTGTTTTTTGTTTGCTATTTTTAGGCCATCTTCTTCTCTGTAGTTTTGAAACAACATTTTAATTTTGCAGTCTTTTTATTTCATCTATTGAAAGACATTCACTAGGCCTACAGATAAATCCCACGCATCCTTGAGGTCTTTCACAGCATTTCAGCTGTGATGAGATCTGCAGAATACCCTGTTGATTGTCAGGGTTTACTTTTTCCAACATATGTCATTTAAAGCCAGTGAGTAGAAACAAAAACAAACAAATAAATAAACGATGGATAGTTGTATTTTTTTAATAAGCTCAATATTAAATTGAGTCAATCTATTTATACAGGGAGACCTTCATATTAATGGCCAATTACATACAAATATGAAATAATATAGCCAATCACTAATTTATAGTTTTGGTAGCTTTAGACCAGCTTTGTCTAACTATATATATATATATATATATTGTTGATAAAATCTGAAAGTAAAAAAGAAAAGGTTAATATTAAATTTATACAACAATATATATATATGTATGTATTTATATATATAAAGATGTATTTTTGACATCAGTGAAAACTCGTTGTTCATTTTATGCTACTGCTTTTTAAAATGTAATAATTTTTAGATGGTTTAAATTTTATTTGTTAAATTGTAATGTCAGTCATTTCTTGGCCTTACAATTCATTCGCTATAAAATAAACAATATTTTCACCTGCAACTGTAATTCAAGTTTAAGTTTCAGTTTCCGTGCATAGATCTTTCCTATTGGAAGATCTGATAATCAATCAACCAACTGATCAATCCACAATGATGAGGTCCCTGAACCTTGTAACCCTGTTGTTCATGAGTACATAATCACCTCAGTTTGACCACTGTTGCACTAACAAACAGCTAAACTGTCATATTATGATACTTTACAGCCTGACGTCAAGGTGAAGGCGATCAAGGTCAGAAGAATCATTGATTAAAATAAATGGATAGTAAACATTAAAAGGCAGGCGACTACATACAGGAAGGGATCTTCTCTGCACAATATATGCCATGATGCACTTCTAGTTCCTTTTTTAATTTCTGTTTCTTAGCCTCTGGAATTCATGGTACCTTCACTGTTTATTGTGTAAACAAAGTAAACAAAGTATGATTACATTTTCAGAAGCAAAAGCAAACATTTCTCCATCTCTTTTAGACATAAATTCCCAACCTATCGTTATCCGAGACGGCCAGTCACTGCAAAAATGATTTCCAAAACAAGTGAAAAGCACACAGATGACACAAACATGCAATCATACAGGAGGTCTTTTTATTTAAGATATAGCCAAGATAAAAGTTTAATCATTGCTGTAACAAGCTCTGTAAAAAGCTATCAAGGCCACAACAAGAACCCGGACATAATAATACACTCCTTATCATCACAAGCAGAGGCTAATTTCAGCATTTAAATGAAAACATGTCGAGCAACGTTTTTTTTTAGCTAAGAGGAAAGCAAAGTCAATAAATTTGTCAATAAAAACACATTTAAATAAAAATAAATAGGGAAAACAATGAAGAAACATTTTGTTGCAGCATAATTTTGATTTATTACCCTGAAAATATGTAAATAAAAATACATTAACTCAATGGAGCCTGGGCTGGCATAGCTTCTGAGTCAATTAGCATAATTTTTATCATTAAAAGTTTTCTTACAATCCTGTTAAACATAATCGGATCGCCGTCTGCCCCTTATACATGCCAGGAAATTACACTATAATAATTTTGACATATCCCAAAGTAACAAACGGTGAATATATCTATTTTTAATAATATTTTCAAAGGGACAAAAAAAGGACTCATAGAAAAAAATTGTCTTGAGCTGAAAAACAGGATGGAAGAAAAGGATGGAAAAGAAAAAGCAGGAGATGTGACCTCCTTTAAACATCAGCTTACTCATGTCTGTTCCTGCTGGTCGCCCACCTCCCAGAACACTGATTTCATATGGTGCTAGAGACTGGGTACAAACATCTACGTCACCAAACGGAATCAGTTTCTGAGTGCAGTTCAGCTTCAAACCTGCAGCAGGATACAGACCAAATGGAGAGAAGAAGCTGTGCTGTATAAATTGGATGATATGCATCATGAAGCTGAGAGACAGATGTGAGGGTTTGTCCTGGTCACTGCTATTCACTCCCAGTGGAATGGGTTCTTTATTTAGCAAGCTGCAGCTATGTTTACGAGCTGCAGTCAACCCACCCCTCTAGTGGGAAAAGCCCACACCACCAAGGCCTAAAAGGAGTTAACAGGTATTTTCTGGGGCTCCACCTGGTTGGTAGAGCAAGTCAGCAAGTCAACATAAAATCAGATCTTTAAACTTCCTGAGGTGTCTGAAAAGAAAACATGTGTTTGCATCTCCACATATTTACTAAGTATGACCTCATGAAGGCCTGATTAAACATTTTTCTGTGCGTTTGCTCATGTTTATGGTCTATGTTGCCTTTTGTCTTAGTTAAACTGTAACCTACTTAACCAGCATAGCCTAAAATGTGATGCTGGGAAATCCCATCAATCATCCGTTTCTGGAGTAAAAAGAAAAACACTGGAACGCTTCACTGCCTGAGAAGCCTGGGCTCCCTCCCACGAACTATGATGCATCCCATCAAAGTGATTTTTCTCTTTTCTGTCTGCTGGATAGATAAGAAAACACAAAGATGCATTAAACAAAATGGGATTATTAATGTTAAATGAGCAAAATAGAGAATAAAAGCGCTGTCAAAGTGTTCCTCATACCCTCACAGTCTGTTGCCGTATAAGTACCATAAGTCCTACATTTTGAATAGTTTTTAAACCCGGATCTTTATTATTTTTGTACATTTGGACAGAACATGGTTAGCTATTCTGGATTTATTCATATGTGACAGTACTATTTTGAACCCCAGCTTAAGGGGAAGGAGTGGCATTGTGTCCACATGGGTTACTGTGGTTCACGAGAACCACCAGCTGAGATTTGAGCATTTAAAGGCTCTCAGTTTGCAGTCTGTATGTTCTCCCAGTACCTGTGATGTACTTTTCTAGGTGTTCTAGTTTCCTCTTCAGTCCAGATGTGACCTGCCCAGCATGTATCCTGCTGCCGTTTCCTCCTCGCTTTGTGTCCCAAAACAGGATAAAACAGTTCAAACACGTCCCAATCTGTAGACTTATTTGCCTATTTTAGTTTGTTTTGGTTTTATTTGCTGTTAACTTACTGTTTAAACTAGCAGAGAATCTCCCCTTTTAGACATTTACCTGCACTGTATCTTCAGCATTTAGGGCTTAAATACCAGATAATCTTTGTCCTTGTGTGGTTTTCTCTGGTTTAATGTTGTCTTATCTGCATTTTTTTTTTTTTAATTCTTGGTTTATAGCCTGAGAGCAAATGCCACTTTTACCTGTGTTAAACATAAAGGACACTGGTAATCAAGATGTGATAAAGAAAAAGCACAAAATGATTCAGAAGCAGGTCGGACAATCGGCAACGTCCTCCTCTTGGCCCAGCAGGACTGCTACTAATGCTCCATTCAGAGTTGTTCATGTGGTTAAACTCTGCTCACTTCTGAAAGATTTGATTAAATAGATATACAACAGAAAAATTGTAGTTATATAAAACAGCTCATTTATTACATATAAGCCAGAGCACTGCAGAAGCTGTGAGTCATGCTTGCTCACAGATGGTTTCGTTCAAACAGGAGCTGAAAAGGGTGAAGGTTTATCATGTTCATCATGCATCCTCTTCCTCTTCCTCCCTGCTGTGGTCTTTGACCACTTCATACCAAATAAATGCGTCAACTAGCATACACACAAATATTATTCTTGTTTTCATCAAAGAAAAAGCAAATGTTACCCTCCATTGTGTTTAACATTAAATGCTATATAACTCACCAAATAACAGGATGGCAGCTAAATCACATTTGTGGTCTCATGGTGCATCTTAGGCAATCACATTTCCTCTCAGCACCCCAATATATTCTGCTGGTGTCATGTGAGTGGATCATCCCAGGAGTACCAGACACATGAAGGCAGCAGAGGCTCATGCAGAAGGAAATGAAGCTCTTCCTGATGGTGGGTTTCCTCTAATAGCTTCTTGTCCTTGTCGGCTGGAGGACTCCATGGGATGCTTAAATGAATTTCCACATGGGACAAGCAGAAAGGATTCACATGGAAACATGTGAGACTGACAGAGACAAAGAGAAGTGAGCACATATGTTTCCCTGACACAACCAAAGAGAAGCTGTGTAAGGATTCACATGGCCAGTGACACGCAGACCTTATTATAAAGATCCTGCTCAAAAGGCATTGAGCCTCTTGTTTTTCAAAGACCTGATGTGGAAAAATAGCAGTTTTAGAAGTTTGTAGATGGATTTTTCCTCATTCTTCTTAGCTTTAGATAAGCTGTAGTGTCTCAGCAAACTCACAGGAACACAGCAAATACAGATATTTTCCCAAATGTCAAAATGTGACCGGCCCTGTTTGCATGATAGCAGCTGAAGTAGGAAGGAAAGGAATAGAAAGCTCTCCATTTACCGGTCTCTCGATGTCTCTACCCTCACCTCCTCCACATGGAGAGGAGCCAGATAAGGTGGTTCAGGCATCTGGTTAGGATGCCTCCTGGACGCCTCCCTGGTGAAGCATGTCACTGCAGGAGGAGTCCCTGGGGGAGACGCAGGAAACATTGGACATATTATGTCTCCCAGTGGGCCTGGGAACGCTTCAGGATCCCTCCAAAGAGGTGGCAAAAGCGGCTGGGGGGGGAGGGAGTCTGGACTTCCTTTCTTTAGGCTGCTGACCCTGCGACCCGACTCCGGATGAACAGGAGGAAATAGATGGATGGATGGAAGGTATATAATCTCATCACTTACACAGGATGTGCTAAAACACATCCTTTCTGGAGTTCAAATAAAAACCTTGTGACAAATTAGTCATAAAACCATTTCACAGCATTTCTGTAAGTGTTTAAGAGAAACTGTGCGTTTGTCAGTGCCAGAGGCAAGAATACATATATATATATATATATATATATATATATATATATAATGTGTACCTGTTGTATGTACTAAAAATAGACCAATAACCAAAAATAGACCAAAAGGAAAGCCAATAATAGTGTATCTCTGAGACAGATTAGACACAGAGAGATAAATAGCATTTTAGTAATTTAGATCTTAGAGAAGAATATATTGCTTATTTTGTGTTTTATCTTCTTCTTGGGATTATTGATTTATTTTTTCAGATCATTTACAGAAACCTGTTTGTTTTGTTTAAATGGTGCTGTTGACAGAAAAAGAAAAAATAGAGCTTAAAACAGATACTCTGTAAACTCTGGATATTTGATCAAATGTTAAAAATTCATCTTTAAAAATCCTTAAAACAGTTAATTATAAGGTTTTAAGCAGATCTCAGCTGCTTTGTGTGCCGGTAGACAGACCGGTTAAAAATAGACATAGATGTAAAATGTTAAGACAGTTCACATTTACAGTAAAAAGATAAACACAAATACTAACCTGATGCAAAACGTCTCCTACCTGCCACACCGAGAATAATCCCCCTTCTGAGAGTCAGTCCTGTTTCCTGCTGCATAGAAGTGTCCCGTATTACATTAAATGTTGTAGACTGTAGACTTCAAGGTTGTTTTCTCTCTTCATGTGTGTGTGTGTGCGTGTGTGTGCGCACACTGAGCATCAGAGGAGTTATGAGACAGAGATGCTGCTCAAAGCTCAACCCTTTCGCCTATCTCTCCTCTTTACAGTCAGTGCGAGCCCATCTCATTCTGCTTATAATCGTAGCTGTGAGTCACTGTTTGCTCATGCAAACACAGAAACAAACAATATGATGACAGAGTTGCTGTATTTACATAGATCTTATAATAAATATATAAAATAAACAGCTTTGCATCATATTCCACAGAGCGCTTACCTGATAGCTCACACACCCACATATATGCAAACCTTTAGAAAACACCATTTATGGTCTCACCAATTCAATCTGGTAATAACTCAATAGATACTGATCAGCTGTGAAATACCTTTTATTTGTTTTCTTTCTCACTTTAAGGTGTAAAATCTGTGAAAAGCCACACATTTGCAACCCTCAAAACGGGTTGATTTGTGCAACCTGATTTCAACATTTTCTGACTAAACATCCAGCTGGAACAAATACGCTTCAACTTCCTCTACAATAAAGCTGGGAAATTCCCTGAGCGAGAGAGAAAGGAAGGCTGAAATATGATCCGTATGGAGGTGGCAGGTGAGAGGGCATGATTCAGGCAGCAGCAATCCCACCCCTCATTCCTGTAGTGATGGGAAATGGGATAGCTGTACCTCTGTCATACACCATCTACACATGTTCACGAGCCAGCTCCATACACGTGCTGCATTTCCCAGAATCCATTCTTTTGCCATGACTCAGCTAACCACACAATGACTTGCCTTCTTCTTCCTGTTCATGCTGGAGATGCCAGAGGAAATGGTGACACGAGCTGAGTCACAGCAATGTCTTACCTTGATGTCCTCACAAAATCCTCCTCTTCCTCATAAGAAATACTCTGATGCGGTTGTAAAAATCCAGCAATCTAAATGAATGTAATCATCTTCTATTAGTTCCTCCTCTCATTCACTTTCTGTCTTTATAACCTATCTGTGTGTGAATTTACAAGCACAACACAAAGATTGTCTCTGTGGATGTGTGATGGCTCACAATCAATATTCTGATTTTAAATTGTATAAACACTAACGATGCTTCACCAGGGGTAACACACATGCTCAGTGGTAATCAATAATGTGTGACAGCTCTTAAAAATGATTTATTTGCCAATAAGTTATAAAGTGTTTGTTTTCAGGCAGGCAGATTTTTCAGTTAATTATAGAAATGTATTTATTTATTACATTGTTTGTTTATTTTTAATGTGTCTTGTCCAGCTTGATAGGAGAGATCCTCTTGGTAATAAGAATTCTTTATTTATTTATTCTGAATAACATAATTTACATTTCTTGCTGGACGTGACCGGAGAGGACAGAAAAAGGAAAGAGAGACAGCAGAAACAACAAAACACAAAGAGAAACCACTAAAACTACAAACCACATCTGCTACACCTGTACAGAAACAAAAAGATCTCATGGACCCCACAGGGACATAAAGATCAACAAATGTAAGGAGCACCAGAGATAAATAAGCAAAATAAATACCTTTATTAAAAATTATATACATGTGTTTTCCTCTTAAATGCTAAGAATGTTAACTCTTATTATTTAATCATTAGGGATACTTATATTCTTTTTACTGGTTTTCACTTATGGTTATTTTCCAAAAGCAGATGTTTATTTTTATAAAACAAAACAAAAAACCATGAAGAGCTATGATATAACCACTTTAAGCTAACAGGCTAAACAGTCTGTTAGCATGTTAGCTGCTAGCTTGTTCCCTACATAAGGTTTCTTTCTGTCTTTGTTTCTTCATTCATTAACAGCAGCAAATAATATGTCATTTCTTTAGTTGAAACTACTTTATTTTGTCTCAAACTGGCTAAAAAGCAAAGTTATTCGTATTTAGCCAGTGTTTCCTGGTCCTCAATTTCACTGCATATCTTAGACGTGTTCCTGATTAATGAACTTCCTCATCCAGTTCTTTGCAGGCCTGGTAATTAATTCAGGTGCATCAAAAACATGCAAAACATTGGGAAGCACAATCCCATCATTATTATTTCCGCCTGAGATATTACATTTGTCTGTTTATTAGTGACTACAAGGAGGATTCATCAGATTTTTTATTGGTCCAAATGAAATTCCATAAAACTTTGGCAGTGATCTGGAAGGAATTGTGGATACAGGAATTTTTGAAAGGATTTAAATCAATGCAAGATAATAATGATAGTGTTTTTAATAAATATTTGACTGTCAATATTATTTCAATTGCTAAAGGTGTGTTTAAATGATCAATTAATCTAAGTGTGTATGCATTAAATATAGGATAGTAGTCCAGTTCTAATAATATTTCTGAGCTTTATAAAATCTCATTTATTTTAAAACCATTATGATTAGACTGGGAAATCAAACTGGAAGTGGGAAAATTGGGTGGGGGAGTAAGTGGAAAACTGGGAAAACTGAACAGGACAGAATGAGGAAGTAATAACGGGATGGGATGCTGGGATAAAAAATGGAGAAGGGGTCTGAGACCATCCCAACCATCCCATCCCATCCCATCCCATCCCAAATACGATTATTCATCAGGACTCACCGTAAATGATAAAAATATGCACACATTTTGTTTGTTTAAACTGGATTTTTTAACTCACTGTGTACAGGCTTTTTTCCTTCAACAACTATTACTGTATTATTATCATCAAACATCACTCATCCTTGAGACCATACACACATGCATACAAAGCAGAGTTATGCAACTATCTTTTCCTGGTAATCTCCAGGGTTCAGAGAAGTCCTTGGTAACCGTCACCCCATCAAAGAAAGAACTAGATTACACAACAAACTGTGGCCCTAAAGTATCTGCATGGACATATATCTGCCATCCAGTGCATATCCTATATGTAGAACTTTGTTTCTATGTTCAGCATCATGATTAATTTGCATGTAACCCTTTAGTTCTGCTAAAGCCATAAGCACACCTCCCACGCTGAGACAGACGAGCAGTTTCTTTTCTCTAACCTTGTTTTTAATCTTTCTTTACTTTAGTCTTTATGTAGGTATTTTATGTTCCTTAGAAGAATAAATGAATGGACGTATCTTTGTAATATGAGACACCAAGGACACACATTCACACCAGTGACTCCTTATGAGCGCTTCACTCACATCTTTCATCCCTAATTCTAAAGATTTGTGAAAGTCATTATAACTGAAAAGCTGCATTTTATTTCCTCTGACAACAAATCAAGTTTTTTAATTTAATGTAATTCATTCCAATACAAAATCCTGTGTGATCGGTTTATACGTTTTTTTTTACTTTATTAAAGGTTTTCTTGTCGTTTCTGCAAACATATAACTCTAAATATTATCAATAAATGTAGGGAACATTTATATATTCTCTACATTATTAATGATTTCATAAACTTTAAGACTATATCCAGATTTTCATCCCTAGACCTCCAATTCAGTGTTTTCTAGCTGTTCAGATATGACTAATTAAATCTGTTCAGACACTTAACATTGAATAATTAATGATACAAAAAGAAAATGTCACTCCAGTCTAAATATTTGCGGCTTTCAGCTATGTTGCTGTAGCAACTGCTGCTATCTACATCTTTTGTACTCTTTAAATGCCCTGTTGGAACATCACCTGTTGCTACAGGGATTTAGGACTTTACTGTTGTATAAAAGCAATCCCGCACCATATTTCAAATTAAAATGCAATAACAGAAATATAGTTTTTTAGAACATACCTGTATTTTATAGCTTGTAAAGAATTACGTAACAGGATAGCTTCCATATTTTCATATATTGTGCACACCATCCAGGTGTGCCCAACCAACCACACGTCTGGATTAATAAGTTTGTCCATTAATGAAAATGTAACTTCAGGAAGTAGTGGAGCTGTGCATAAAGCCCATTCTTCTCAGTGGTCACCGAGTCTGAGCTGAGGCCTGTAGTACGAAGCATGGTTAACTTACCCCGGATTTCTCTCCACTAACTTACCCAGACATTCAGTATCTGAATGAGTTGAACTACTAAGCTGGTTATTAACTCGGTAAATCAACCCAAGGTTTTCCCATTAAGATTGGTTTGCATTCACATAATGGGGTGGTGGACAATCTAATATTATTTAATGGAACAAAATGGGAGAAAGGAGCACAAACATTTCTGGGAAAGCTTTATTTACGTCATATTTATTTCCCAGGTATTTAAACGATCCGCTCCCATGTGAGCATATTATGTGTTGGATTATTAATTCCTCCACCATGAATGCACAGATAATAAAAAAAACCCAACAGAAACATGCCAAAGAGTGTCATTTTCTGGATTCTCTGATTCACTATGGTGATGCTGTGCATACAAACAGAAAGCCACAGATAAACACCACTGCAGTGTCACAGACCACAGCTTCCCTTCTTTTTATTTAGCTGCTCGGGAGCAGCTGCAGATGTAGGAGGCTTCTCCTCTGCATGGCCAAAAAGAAAAACACCACATCCTTACCTCAGCACATCAAAATCCGTTCAACTCTTTCTAATTGGTTGCATGAAGCGATTGCTGTATAAAAATTAATCACATTTGCAAAGTTGAAGCTTCAACAAATTGTCAGAAAGAGGGTAAAATAAAAAAAAGTAATACTTTCGGGCTTTAGATAGATGTTTCTCTCTCTATCTATGAAAAGTGCTTCTTCCTACACTTAGGCTGTGTCTCAATTCCATAGTGCGCTGGAGTCAGTGCGGAGTGCGCACTGCGCCCGTTTTTCATTAGTGCGTATCATTATGCGGAAGTGCTGTCTTAAAGGAAACACTGGACGTTTGCCACTCAAGGTAAGTCACATTTTATTTAGTCAAAACTATTATTTTGTGTCTCCTACACGACTAAAAACTGCTAACATTTACACGTGATAACTGTACTGAGTCGGTTACCGCAAACTCAAACGATTTGCCGCCATTATTTTGAAAGTCCGGCATTTCCTTTTCCGCTCCGTCTGCAAGATGGCGTCGGTTTAGTGCGCGAGGTGCCCATCGTTTCACACTAGATTTTGGCCAGTTTTAGGGCAGCATCCGGGCACTTTCAGTGCAGACTTTTTTCCATAGTGTGAACGCATCACGCACCTAAATATAATGCGCGAAGTAGTGTTAGTGCGCTGATTGAGCCTAGAGCTTTGTTGCTGGCTTTAATTCTGAGGGATTACCTTGTGAGGTGTTTTAGTTTATTATACACATAAATTCAAGACAGGAAAGTGTGACTTCCCTTCGCTCCAGTCAAGATCCTTTTTTCAGAACATGATGTTCAGATATCATTCAGTTCACTGATCCAGAATCAGTAAATCAGCAGTGTGCAGCTCGTTGACTGTATAAAACTGTACAGCTGCAGATGGAGGAGCCTCTGCTGGTAAAGGATGCAACTGCAGACATTTACTTATTTATCAACCATGCTTTTTCCCCCCTAAAATGATGTGTAATGTTCCCGATAAGTATCAATATTTGATCCCTTGATGAGAATCAGTTAAGTGTTTTGTGGATAAGTCCTCCACCTCTAGCTGCAACATGAGCTCCTAATAGGAATGTTTTTAACTTCCAGTTAAACAAACACTGCATAGAGGCTGATCTTTTGCATCACATCCCTTCTCTTATACCAAATTCCACCATATTCATACTTTCCTATTAAAGTATGTCAGATGATATAGTATTTGGTTAAATGCCGTTCTCTTTACTCACATTTTCTCTGTTTATGATAGAACCACCTCTCCTCAGGTAGAGTCCTCAGGTAAACGGGTCCAGTCTTTTCATTACAACATAAAAAGAAGGCCCAGATTTTTCCTTCCACTTAAATTAGATTTTCTCCAAAAGCTTATGTGCAAATACAGAATATTTAGCCACAGTTTTGTTGCATTATTGTGCAGGACAATGTGATCTTTTTAAGCTGAGAAGCTTCATTTACGTGAAATTGGTAACCATATAACCAACCTAAGCTTAAAGTAGGAACCAGCTCAGTATCTTAACACGGAGGTTTATTAAAGCCATCTTTTAACACATAGTTCTTTCATGCATTTGGATCCTGATAACTTTAATAACTTCAAGGCACACACATTTTTTCACAAATTAATATTTCTGTCCTTTTTAAAGCCAGTTTATGCTGGCATAGCTGGTTTTACAGTGACTGGTGCTGAGGATATTTAGGCTGAACTGCAACACTTCTGAATACTACACCACATGTGCAGGTCTGTGGGAACATGGCACCTCTTCAGCAACATGAAAAAGCCTACATTTCACTCGTGTGACTTGTGGAACATAGCGGTCTTCTGATTTATGTCCATGTTTGCGTTGCTGGACAAGTTACACTGGTCCACATTACCCTCCTGTGCTCAACTTGTTCTGTAGGTAAAAGAGATGTCATCAGTGATGGATAAATTCGGATAAATCTCATACATGTTAAGCTGTACCTTCTTAGCGTTGTCCACACACTGCATGTAGGCCGATGCGATGCTCGAGCAGGACAGCGTCTTTCCCGCATTCTCCTTGTAACACTTCAGTATCTGTCCCTGTAAGTCTCCACACACTGGCTGGATATCAAAATGTCTGAGACAAAGAGGGCAAAGATCCCATTTAATGCAGCTCTGAGGAAATAACCTTAAACTTATTACTAATATTTAACCCCATTGGACACAACTTGTCATTTGATACAGTCTGAGACATTTTGCATCACTTTATGGCAACTTTACTCAAAACTATGTTGTTCACCATATGATACTGGTCTCCTGCATCCTGGTGAATATCAGAAAGCGGATGATTACACTAATATTTTTCTCTATCTCATGGTAATAAATATTATACAGAAATAAAAACTATTTAAGATAAATTAAAAAAAAAAAATCTACATAGCTCAGGCATTAAGGGGTTAAAGAAGATGTATATGTCCTCTGTACCATTAATCCTACACACTAGAGATGTCCCATATTACTGATATTATCAGCCAATCAGTATCAGATTTTATTTTTAAATAACAACTTATTCACAACAATGACATTTTATAAATAAAAGTTTAACTCAAAAGGGGGTTATGATGATATTGATCATTAAAGAGTTGGACAAAGTTTGCGTAACATCTACCGGTAAATGTCAATATAACAGTTACCGGTATCTGAAGCCAAACACATCCTACCAAGCACCAAAATAATGTTTACGTGACGCGGATTAGACGTGGTAATTTACAGAATGAAATGCAGGAGGAGGACTTACGTGAAACGCTTGTTGGTTTCTTCTTTGCCTTTCTGGAAACTTTCTGCAGTCACTTTGTAAAAGTCTGAACACTTGACAAAACAAACAAGCAAATACCGTTACTTCTTTTTAATGATGATATTTTTGCTATGGATGATTGTAAGCATTTATATCATGAGAAATAACAGTAATTTGACCAGAAGCAGCTTCTGTACTTAGGATGTATACTGCTGTTTATTCATGTTGCGGAGCTACACGGTTCTTTCACCGTTGCTGGAGTAACCTAGTCTGAAATGCTGGGTTTGTTTTTCCTTTCACTACATCCTCAGTCCTGTTTCCTCTCCAGGAGTTGGTTTAGAGAAACTTCCTGGCATCAGATTACCACCACTTATAAAAGTATAATGCTACTTGGAACCTTTTCTTTGTCTCTTTAAACCCTTTAGGTGCCATTAACGTCCTTATTTGCCTTTTGGCCTGACACTTAGTCTCAATGCCAAACTCTCACTACATTAAGGTAATATTCTGGTAATTCAGTTTATAAAGAAGGAAAAAAAACTTCACTCCAAGTAGAAATAACCAGTCTGGGTGTGATTCTGAGTTTAAGAGCCACTCGTATCAACCTACCTTTGCTTCCAGATTCGTGACATGCTCTCTATAGAGGGCATCTCGTGTCTTCAGCTCTTTCTCCTTCTCTTCCAGGTGGTGAGCCTATAAGAGTTCAACATGTGAAGAATCAGCATAGCAGCAAGCTCACCATCCAGCAACACTTCCTACAGCTTCTCTCATACGTTGTGTTCTCTCTATGGGGCAGCAAAGCATGTGTGATCAGACCAAACAGAAGATTCAGACATGCATGTAAAACCGTCTTACCTTCAGCTCCATCCACTGAAACAACAGGATGAGAAAGAAAGAGATAAGAGGAGGAAAAAGACGATTTTTATGAGTGAGAGAGCTCAAAGCAACATGCGTCTTCATTTCCTTACATAGAGCTGCACCATAAGTCGCTCATCCTCCGTCTTAGTTCGTGCTTTTGCGATGGACTCTGTCAGTTTTTCTGTGTACGCCGCTCTCTCTGCTTCAAGAGCCTTTTTCACCTGCTCATCCACCTGAGCCTGAGCCGCTGCCTTCGCCTCTGCTTGAGCCAGAGTCCTCATCTCCTCCAGCCTCCACAAACACAAAGCACACATCTTTTACCAGGCTGGCACACTGAAATATGGTGCATTTCCTCCTATAATATAAATAGGAGGATTTCCCCAGTTAACATGTGAAGATCAATGGGAAATATTTGGGAATGAATTCATGCATCATATTTATTTAGATCAAGACGGTATATTATGCTTATTTCTCATTGGTTGGTCTCCTGTCTGTCCAAAAAGAACCAAACCAGCACCTGCATAACTGAGACAGGAGCATCTGCATCCTTACTGTCGCTGCAGCTCTTTCCTTTTCTGTTTGATCTCATCCTCCAGCCTGCTTTGCAGCTCCGCTTTGAGCTTTCGCCTCAGCTCTTCTTCCACAACGGCCAAAGCTGCATGTGAAGACATAAAAATGACCCCAATCAGTTCATTTATCATCCGATTGGAAAAGCTTTTCACACAGTAAACAAAGCAAACGCAGCTGAGGAGATTAGCTCCCCGAACCACAACCCGGGAGGCTTTTCCCTCCTCGTTTTTATATAAAACATTAGAAACACCGACATGACAATAAGTTGGGCTTCCAATAAGCTATAACCCATTAAAGGCATTTATGCTCAGTCTGGTACTATAACACTTTATTATAACTTTATACTTATTCTACCTTTTCATAATAATAAAATATTTTCTTTTGCATTCCTAAGTTGAACTAATTTAATTATTTTGTTCATGTGAGTCAAACTGTGCGGCGTGCAGAACCTGCAACAGCCTGAGACAGACATAAATCCTGTTTCAGGCTATTTTAGCATCAACTGGGATTTTTAGTCCCATTATACCTCACCTGCTGCAGGTGGTGGCACTGTGGTAACAGCAGGTACCTCCTCATCTTCAACAACACCAGGAGGTGGAGATGGGGTGGACTCATCAGCAGGTGGAGGAAGATGAGGAGGAGGTGGTGTTATGAGCTCCAGAGGAGGTACAAGTAAAGGAGCATCAGGGGGTGCAACAGACTGGTCCTCACAGAGACATGGTGGGGGGGTTTCTTCTTCTAAACGTGGTTCTGGAGCAGGAGGGAGGTCTGCAACGTGCTCTGGAAGAGCTGGAGGCTCTTCTTCAGATACAGCAGATGGGACTAGAGTCGCCTCTTGTTGTGGTGGAAGAATGACGGCTTCAGCTGGGATTACTGGTTCCATCAGGGGAACTTCAGTACGAGGAGGGAGTGTGACCGTTTCCACTGATGGAGGGGGTGCAGGAGCAGATTCAGGAGGCTTAATAGTCACTGGAGGTGCTGGTTTCATAGCTTCACACGGATGACTAGGAGTCTCTGGCAGAGCCACACATGCTGGAGAAGACTGGACAACAGGTTCCGCGACTGGTTCTGCTATCTGAGGTGCAGTTTGGGTCTTTGGTTCTACAGGTGGGATAAAGGGTTCAGCTGGAGGCTGGGGAATTGGCTCAGCGGCAGGAGGAGGAGGGAGAACTTCCAGAACCACAGGTGGGTCAACCTTTAGAGGAGGTGTGGATGGCAGTGGAGCCAGAGAAGAAACAACAGGAAGGGTTTCGGGATCTTTGGGTGGAGATGGAGCTTTAGACTCCATCGAGACAGGAGGAAGGGAGTGAAACTTAACCAGAGGAGGCGGCGCCAGTTTTACAGGAGCCTTTTCCACTGATGGTGTGGTTGGTAAGGCTTCCTGAGGAAGAGGAGGAGTTTGGGATTCAGTAGAGTGATGAGGACAGGCGAGCGTCGATGAATGCTTCATCCGGTTGATGACTCGATCCGACAGCTGATGAGAGTAAAAAGCTTAATTAGCAAAATGACTGGATCAAACATTTCATCGTCTGTTTTAGCAGCTGGTTCTGTCAGAGTGCGAGTCTGTATCTCAGAAATAAGTTAGATTTTAAAATATAAACAACTTTATTTCATATTCAGTAAAAACTACAAGCACTGAGTGAAACTGTCAGGTGAGGTATTTGGTGAAAGGGTTTGTTACAGCGCGTGTTGGGGATAAATTGTACTGTTTGGAAATCCGTTTATGTTTCGAATGCTGCAGTTGTGCAGAACATGCATTTGTGGGATGAGCGGCAGAGAGGAGTATGTGGGTTCCATTCATGATAAAGCAGGATGGTTTATGGTGGCATCCCTGTCAAAGTAAAACAAACAAAGCTTGTCATATGTGGAGACAGACCCCCCAGATCCTCCAAGATGACAACGCTCACCCTTACAGAGCATACCTGGGTTGGACCATATGACCTCTAATCAATCACTTTTATTTAATTATTGATTACGAATATTGCACTTTGTTTCAAGTGCAATAAATATGCACTAAAAGTACATTTATTTTATGTTTTCCATTTCATAATTTTATCTGAGTATTTTGAAGTGACAGAAATGATTAAGACTTGGTTGAAACGTGCATTTATTCACAGAAAATGTGCTTCATGCATGTTCCATGACAGCAATAAGCAACTATGCTCTGTCTATATTTATCCCGGGAGAGAAGCTGCTCACCAGGGTGGCAACAAACACAAGTTTACTACTCAAATAACCACAACAAGTAACATGAGACAGGAACGCAATGCTGCCTAAATGCTGAAGCCCTGTGCAGCAATGTGCATGTCGCGCATGCAGACACCTTTACTTTGCAGGAGCGTGCGTCCACTCACCCGTATGCCCTTCACTAAAGTAATTCCTCCACGTTCGTCCTCCCCAGCGACGTGGCTCGCGCTGTTTCCCCCCATCCTGCTGCAGCAACACGCTTCAACCACAAGTTTCCCACTCACAATAATTTAATCCACCGTTACATGGGCGCTGAGTGAAATCAGCTCTTCCCAGCTGCAAAAAAAAGCGCCCCGCCCACCTCCGAACAACGTCGTCTGCCATTGGGCGCAGCTGAGCACTACGTCCACAGATTGGTCCATTGAGTGGTGACGTCAGAGAACATGTTGTGCCAGCATTGTTTAGAGATAAACTTTGCTTTTCCCATTACAACTTACTGGGAATTCAATGACATAAAAAAACAACTTTATTTTAGTAGACACGGAGTGTAACGATGCGTTGTTGACAACTACTGGTCTAGCGTACCTGAGACAAGGTGACAAGGACACAGCGAATAGATGATTATAAATAAAGTCTAGTTCCAGCTGATGTCCCTCTCTTTAAATTCAGCAATAAATTACTGGATGTAGTTCTACTGATGATGCTCAACATGGAGCAAATGATCAAACTTGACATAAGTATCTTAATTCTACAGACAAGAACACAAAAACAAAAAAGTTTGTTTGGTATTACATTTTACTGAGGTATTAAAGCTAAATGGTAAGGCTGTTTAGTCAGTATTTTCATTTTTAAATCAACAAATCCCACTGAAGACCCAAACAAACAATAAATGCACTTCAATATCACATATGATTGGTACATATGCTTACAGGATAATTGCAAAAAATGCAGTTTAACATGACAGTGATTGAGAAAATCTTGGAAATGGATAATTTAGTGTTATTCAGGTCATTTTAGAAAATTCCTGTAATCAAGTGTTTAACTTTTCTCTTTAACAAAATGAATGACAACGTCTCCAGAAAGAAAAAAACTAAATGATGTCTGGAAAAAAAAAAACTATCCAATTTTGATGCTAATAGCATAAAGATGATGAGAAGCTGTAGCTAGCAAGAAGAAAAAACTATCAAAATACATGATTTTAATGCTTTACTTACCAGAATCTCCTTTTATTTTAATTACTCAGCATTTTTACTTTTAAGGATTTGTGTAATAGCTCTGAAAATGTGCTTAAAGAAACAGTTTAAGCAGGAAACATCAAACTGAACTTACAGGGTGATACTGTGGCCTGCAGAGAAAAGCTGTAGGACAAAAAGGTAAAACATTCTCTAAACCTCACTTTTACACTTTTAGTTTGGGATTAGACTCTTACTTAATAATGTATTGTCTTTAGCAGTCTAAAGATTTATGCTTATGTTGTGTATAAATGAGAAGTCACAGATAAACTTAACATCTGGGCCAGCAGGGGGTCCTATGTTTCATATCCAAGATGTGGTTTTACATCATAGTGTGTGAGCTCTACAAACTGACGGTCCCGGCTACCCATCAGCTGAGAAGGCTGGACTTTATTTTAACTGCTGGTGTGGTTTGAGTGACTAACAGGTCAGGATCTGGGATCAGTTTCAGCTCACATACACGACTGAAATTCCATTCAGAGCATTTTGTATTGCTGCAAAATAACAAAGCAAAGCAACATGTTAGTTTTGGTCTTTATGTGGGATGTGTTGAACAAATACATTTTTTAAAAATGCCACAATTTTCTTCCTACAAAAGTTTGTGTTTGTGAGGGTTTGATGAGGTCAAGTATTAAACAAAATGGCTCTAAACATTTCAAACCACTGCTGGCAAGTTAAAAACAATATTTCAGTCCAATAAGGCGGCATCTCTCTGAGCCCACCGACCACGATCAGCTCTGTCACTCTGCCTTCTTCGCCTTGGATCCTCGCAGAACGGCCTGCAAGCTGCTCCACACCTCTGTGTACAGCAGAGTACCCACAAACACCACAGCTGTGCCAAACCAGTGCCAGGGAGTGAAGGGGTTTTGGAAGTAAATAATGGAGAAGATGAGGCTGAAAAACTTTCGGAGAGTCACAACCAGGGTGACGGTGAGTGACGCACATTCTGTGGTGAGGATGAACACACCACGGATGCACACATACCTGAAGGACTGGTTAAAGTCTGCAACAAGGTGAGCTAGCTATGTGAAGAGGACATTCTGTTCCCCTGAGGTTATGTTTTATTACTTTACTGAATGTAAAAATAGGGCAAAATGACAGACTTTCAAGGTCAGAGCACAGAAGTTATAAGCAGGAATCATTTTAAACGACTAGAAATCTCATAATAATGATAAATATTTAAGTAAAGTAAAATATTATATTGGACAGGATACTGTGTGATAATGTTGATCAGCAGATAGACCCACATTACTGGCATGGTCAGTCCAACTACAGGGAGGAGCACAGGAGCTGCAGGAAAACAAATAAGCAAAAAAGGTTGTTAGTGTATGATCAATAAAGCCACAAACAGCTTTTCTGGATGACTGCTGAACTCACTGCTCTGACTGAAGTAGATACAGTGCTTGTAGATGTCTGTGGAGAGAAGCAGGAAGCCTGGAAGAGGAAGGCAGTGCTGCAAAGACACGAAAAGAGGTTTCTGTCCTAATCAACCTGCATTAGAGGAATGTAAAATGTAATGAGGCAATCTCCTGGAAAACTGGTGGTACAGAGGAAAAAAAAGAGAGACTTTGTTAGATCCCCGGTGAAGCTGTGGAGGAAAACTCACATTATAGAACAGGGCCTCTTTGGAGTGCTTTCCATACTGCTTATACAATGTCTCCTGGAAAATGCCCATCCTCGCAGACATCACCAGGGCAAAGGTCAACATGGCAATGCCTGAATGAACAGAAGAGTAAAAAAACAAATCAGCACAACAGCACCAAGCTCATCAGTTAAGATCAGCTAGCTCCATTATTTATACTCCACTACTTACCAATAAGCCAGTGCATAAAGGCATAAAAACCCTGGTCTTCTGATCCCTCATTGGACGCATTCTGCAGAACAAACCAGCAGTACATCACTGTTTGCATCCCACTGCTATTAAACAAAACAATCAGAAAACTCACCACTTCTTTGGCAGACATGATGGTGCAGATGAAGATTCCTGCTGAAACCAAAGCTATGGACAGATATTTGCTGACAGAGTATCTGCAGAAAAAAAAGAGTTAAATGCAATCAATATGAACGCAACGTAAAGCAGGCAGGGGAGGAAAGGTTACCTCTTCTTTAGGATGATTATTCCAAGGATCATGTTTGCGATTAGAGATCCCTACGGAAAAGCAAAATAACGTTTGACAGAAAAGCCAGACTAAGGTGTGGGAAATGATGTACAGTGAGAAAAGGATGCAACACCTACTGATCTGAAGATCATGTGTAATGGCATGGCGATGTTGAAGTTGAGAGCATAGTTGTTTATGACGCTCACAGTGAAGAACATTGTTACCATAATAACATAGTTACTGGGGGGTAAAAAAGAGAAAAGATGATAAAGTTTCAACATTTACTCATCTCACATAAAACAGAAATAATTCACCTTTATTCCTCACCTGATGGGGATAGCTGGTTTCTTCCTCCCAAAGTTTGTTTCAAAGATGAACCCTTCCAAGGCGATAAACACAAACTGAGCAAAGGTGACTATGTTACCGCATCCTGGAAACTCTCTGAAAAACAGAACAGGTGATGGTGGTGATCAGACAGGAAGACACAAAAGCTCAAAGCCTAACGGGAGGTTTTACAGAGCGTTTTATGACTGCATGGGCTCAATGTGGAAATAAACACGTGTTTGGGTACTGAAAAACATTTCTACAGAGCTATATCAAAACAGGAATTTAACTGCATTCAAGGAGACCTTTGTGATCCATGACTGCAGTGAAAGTTTGTCACTGACCTCACAAGTAGCTCCAGAAATACCACATTGCTACAACAGCCAACAAAAACCAGAACAATGGCAAACACGGTGCCCATGATAGTTTACAGCCCGACAAAACTCGGCAGAAAACGCTTCACTTAGAGACCTATTGAGGGACCCATTTTTGAAAATTAGCCGCGGTTTGTGTTTCGAAGGAGGTCTTCTCTATTCCTGCAAAGTCCAGTTTTAGTTGAACACGTCGAATCAATGGTTTTCCTCTTCCGGTTCCCATATCCTCCTGGGAGTTGTAGTTCAAATCAATGGACTACAGAGTAAAGTACACACGATGTACTTCCGTCTTTTACTATTAATGACACAACCATTAAAAAAATACACATTGAAGAAGAACAAAGTTTATTAATTCGATTTTGAGATATTTATTAAAACAAATTATAATTAAATTTAGTAAAAGCGCAATCACACGCGAGCGTCACTAAATTACTTGACAAATAAAGAGGTATTACTCTATTAAAATCTCTGGATACTGAAAACAAACATTTGTTCCTTTATTCTTTCCCAAATAAACCCCAGGTGGTAGAAGTTTAAAAAAGTGTAATACAAAATATCTATTGACTCTTTTTGTTGAGTTTTGTTGAACAAGTTTGTTTAGTGAGAACAACAGCCAAAGACTGTATAAAAAGACAGCAGAAAAACTTTTATAAGACACTATGTATTCCTCTCTGAGAAACTGCAGCTAGTTAGTGTAGAAAAAGCAGGACTCTGCTGTTGGGGTTATGTAAAAATAAAGTTGGTTTAACATAATTTATCCTATAGTCAACAACAGATCAAGTGTTGAAATTTTTTTATCATTTTTTTAAAAAAATATTAGCATGTAAAATACAGAAATATGTTTAGATTGAGGGAAGTTGACATAGAATGAATCCCCCTGTGACCCCAAATTAGAAAAAGTCAGATATAGATAATGGTGAATACATATTAAAATGATTTCTTAACTCTTTGAAACTACTCACACATCAAACACCGAGAAGCCACAAACTGCCAATACTCTACTGACCTTGAACAAAGGCAACTGTCTACATACACGATCTCTGTTTTATTGCGTGTTGACGTAGTTCTTCTGCCTGACGTAGTGGCGTATCAAACCGCTAGCTTACCGGTGGCGCCGTTGTCGTAGTAGCAACAGTTTAGTTAGCTTGCCATACTTAATTATTTGTAAGTTTAAAACGTCACGACCCTTGCACGATTCGATTCAGCAGCTGTCAAAATGATTTCACTTACGGATTCTCAAAGTAAGAGATGTTTCTGCTCTACTGCTTCTTCGTAGCATCAGACACAGTTTAGCTGGATGTAGTAGGCTAACAGCTCTAACACGATTGGCTAAGAGCATCCTCACGTCATTGTCAAGTATTTCTATTGAAGTACATTTTCATTTTGATTTATTTTCAATATGTAAAATCAAGAACCAACATTTAAAATGTAATATTTCAGTTACTACCTCAACCTAAAGCTTTGCATCCTGTTTATCTTCCTGTTTTTACTCTGTATTCTGCTTTTCTTAATGTCCTGATGAATCACATCAATATAATAACTAATTTGTTCTTAATCTCTTCAGAAATTGGGATGGGGCTGACAGGGTTTGGTGTGTTTTTCCTCTTCTTTGGGATGATGCTGTTTTTTGATAAAGCTCTGCTTGCCATCGGAAATGTGAGTCCATAACATACAGTTGTGACACAGTTGGAGTCTCTTGGCTTAAAACGTGTTAAATATTTGTTGGTTTCTCTTGTTTGTGTAGATCTTGTTTGTATCAGGCCTGTCCTTTGTCATTGGCCTGGAGCGTACTTTCAGATTCTTCTTCCAGAGACACAAAGCAAAAGCCACAAGCTTTTTCCTGGGAGGAATCTTTGTCGTTTTGATTGGCTGGCCGATCATTGGAGTTGTTCTAGAGATTTATGGTTTCTTCCTCTTATTCAGGTAAGTTGAATGAATAGAAAAGAGCATTTTGTCATGGTTAAAAGATGTCCTCTAATCTCATCTGTGCTTTTGGTTAACAGGGGATTCTTCCCGGTGGCAGTCGGCTTCATCAGACGTATTCCGGTGCTTGGATCTTTGCTTAGCTTCCCTGGGATCAGTGCGGTTAGTGCTAATACAATCAATACACCAAAAACTAGAAGACAATAAAAACAGTTAATTTAAAAAAATGCAATAAATCTGTGGATATTTTTTAGATTTCCAGGTCATGGTGGTTCAAAATATATTTATACGACAAAAAGCCACAAAAATCTGAGGAAAGTTATCTACAAAATGCAAAAGGTGTTAAAATGATTCCTGTGTAAAAGTTTAAAGCATAACTTCCACCTTTTTGCAAATCCTTTCATACGTTCTTGGAGGGGAAAACTATATTTTTGGATGTTGAAATATATTAGCAATAATTCCTGAAGAGGTGTTGATTATCAGAAATTAATGGACTTTGTGGAATTAATAATTCACCCTTTAGCGTCGTCCATTAATTTCTAATAAAGGACGCCAGAAACTGCATTATTCCGCTTATACCATGGTCACTAATGAAAGAAAGAAATAATATTCCAATGATTATTACGTTAATGTTGTTTTTTACAATTAAAATGATACGTTTTCCTTAAGTGGCTGAATGAACTATTTATTATGTGCCATCTCACTGAAATAAGTTTTCTGTTGCTATGGTTACCAGCTATTGTTTGGGCCAGTCTGAATCACTTTTTAAAGGGTACCTTGCAGCCAATCAGAATGGAGTATTCACGCAGACCGTGGTATAAACATAAATAATGCAATAAATTGATTGTTTTCTGTGGTTTGAACCAGAGCTCCACAGCATGCATCGTGTTGGCTTTGCTACGTGCATTCATCTCATCACAGGTCCTGTAAGATAAACTTTATGTTCTCAGTGATTTTGAGCTTACCTGACACACAAAGTGGTGTAGTAAAATCAATAGTTTTTTAAGCTGAATGGAGGACGTGTTCAGCTCGCAGGCAGCAGAAATGAAGTGCACATATAAGCAGCCACTGCATGCTTTTTGCAGAAACACTTTCATGTGTGAAACCTGTTGAAAAGGATTGGTTTAACTCTACCTTGTTTTCTTTCTCTTCTTCAGCTGGTGGATAAAATCGGTGAGAGCAACACTATGGTATAACACAAAGCTGCCAGAGCAACAGAGGACGATTCCACTCTTTGTACTATATATTTTGATCATTGCCCCTCTGCTGTCAGTCTGAGCATTGCTCTGCACAAAAGGAACAAGTGTTTCTGGGGAATAATAATAAGTTTCTTCTATTTAACGAGATATCCGCCACGGCACAAACATACAACAGCTTTTTCCCCCTGCTTTGTATCACTCCTGTAGTATTTTTACACTGAATACATGGGACCACCCGCCAAACTGAGAAGAGCAGTAAGCCTTCGAAAGTGTCCGCCTCTCCAGACTGTGTGCCTGAGAGCTTTTCTTTAAGGTTCATATATGATGTGTTACTGAAATTTTAAACTATAAATGAGATAAGATTGAGCTTAATGTACCAGAAATGTGAAATGTACAAACATAAAAGGTTCATTTGTGACAGAGATGTTTTATTGTAACTTTTCTAAGTGCATACTTGAAATAAAAGTGTGTTTTTTATATATTGTAGAGGCTGTAGAGATCATTTATGTGGAAGACATACAGTCTAAACAGTCAGCAGGAATGTGGATTCATCGTATCTCTCACTGCTTCCTGAGTCTGAACATGTGTGTGACATGTTACCATTTATACACTGTATAAATGCACATTTCTTCCATAGGTCACTGTTTTCTAATGATCCTCATGCAAAAAAGTGGAAACAAAAACATTCATCATCTAATAACATGTAAACAGATTGCTAATGAGCAGAAAGCTCTGTGTGAGTGTCTGGGATCCAACCGAGTAGCTTCTAAACGATGAAGAGGAGGGTAACAGGATGTTGCTCCCTGCTTTCCTAAACCTCCTGCTTAACCGTTTATGCCTTTCCAAACAGGTCTTTCACTGGGAGAAAAATAACTGGTGTTTATTGAATTTGTGACTTTCTTTAACATGACTGGTTATATTTTTGTTAATGATGAATTGATATAAATGGGACAGTTTAGCTGAATGCGGCTCACTAGTAAAAGCTGCTGAACATCGTGTGACGGCTGGAGTTGGTAACGTGAATGTCTTCCACTTGTCACAGATTATTAGATAATATTATCTTTGAAAAGGACTTTTCTGCATCATAGACCGACAGCAAAATGAAAACAATTCCTCTCTTTACCGATCAAAGCTCAACCAATCAATCAATGCACCTCTGCAGGGGAAGCTGCTGTAAAACAGTTACAGCAGCTTTTATGGGGGATTCTCAGGTGATATGCAAGAGACAGAAAATAGTCTGTAAACTTTACATTAATGAGTTTAAGAGACTTTCATGGATTCAACATGGAGTCTTTTAGCTTCTCCTGATGATGTGAGATCAGTTTTCCAGTAAGCCCTCATTACGTCCTGGAAAAACCCAGCATGTGATAGCAACACAGTTCATGCTGCAACCTCACATTGCCTTCCAGTCTCAGGTACACACACACACACACATTGATAAATCTCACCGTAGCCGTTGTGTTTTGGGTGACCCGGTGAAGATGTCCTCAGAAGTTCAGCGCTCTCATTCTGTCCTAACGCGCCCTGACAGCTTTAACAGCACCTGTCACTCTGCCTGCTGGAGTCGGAGATGTGATGTCATTAAATTACCTATCAGCTTCATCACCAGTCATCTATAATGAGCTGATTTTTATGTTTTCTTTAGAGCACCAAGTGCTTACTGGTTAAACAGGCGGCAACTCACAGGAGAGCATCAAGCAACGTCAGTAAGCTGTTTGATCATATCTGTTATCATTGCTGTTAATAATTATTAGACTTGATTCCTTAAATCAATAATTCTTCCTAAGAAGGGAAACATTTAGGCTAGGTGGCTTCATCTCCAGTTGCTATAAAAAGCAGGTATACTTAGTCTTGTGTGTGTGCTTTTCGTGCACACTTCATATATTTGTATTTACCTCACAGAGTTCAGCAATGCCTCTAAAGGTCTCACTGCTTGTGATGGTATTGGTATCTGAGTGCTGGGCTGCTCCACAGGTGAGTGCAGGATTCATTTCAGAGAGATAGATACAATACCATGTGTCACTTTTGAGTGATTTATGACCCTTAAGCCCCGCCCCCTTCCTGACCCCCACCCCACCCTTTGATGTTTTATGACCCCCTTTGATGTTTTATGACCCCTTTGATGTTTTATGACCCCCTTTGATGTTTTATGACCCCTTTGATGTTTTATGACCCCT
>JBAMIG010000010.1:13995404-14010839 GCA_037177335.1 Kiunga ballochi | reverse complement strand
TGGGGGTCAGGAAGGGGGCGGGGCTTAAGGGTCATAAATCACTCAAAAGTGACACATGGTATTGTATCTATCTCTCTCATTTCTCTCCATATGTCATGTCTATAAACATTAATATGACATGACTCTGGGATTTTCTGGATGCTTTTGCAGAGGAGAAACTGGACTCCTCAAGCCATTTTGTACCTGAAAGGAGCACGTAAGATCATTTTTCTAGCTGCAGAGTTGGACTGAGCGTAGAGCTGTTAGATCCAGATGAAACATTGTGCACGTTTGTTTGTTGCAGAGGGACATCGCTCAGTGCTGGAGCGTGGCACCAGAGAAGATGCAGAGTCCTCACATTTAGGTAATGTTATGCTTCACAGGTCCAGCTGTGGTGCTGAAAGCTAACCGAACAGCTAAAACTTATCAATGAGTGTACTAAGATGCATTTAATGTGTTTAACTGCAAATCTCCTTGTTATTCTGTATTGCTTAGAAATGCATAATGGTGTAAAATAGTATTAAAAAACTTGCATGATGTAGGTGTGACACCTGGTAGATTTAAATTAAAGCATTTTACCTGTGAAATATCAGCATGATGGTGATCTGATAAACTCCATATGGATTTTCCTTTGCTCTAAAGCATGCATTATCCATTATGCTCACCTGCCAAATCTCCTTTTCTGATCAGTGAATCACAAACGGATCCGTGGACGTGGATTGTCTTTGTCTTCATTAATTCTGTTGGAGCTCCTGCAGCGCGCCGTGGAAGAAGGTAAAACCCTCGACAGGAGCATCCCTCTCCCTGAACAGCATCTGTGTTGTAAAAATGATTTGCTTCCTCAGGTGAAGGTAGGCCTGAAAACCACCTCGAGCATCAAGAGCCGGACTGAAACCACCGCTGGAGGCGATCAGAAACAAAGGCTTGATTTGTTTCTGATATGACTGGTGCATGTTTTTTACATGTTGAGGTCCTGAAAATGATCTGGAATCTTTTTTCTTTTAACTGTGAGCTGCATGCAAATAAACTGATAAAATAAACCCCTCTCTGTGACAATATTCTGTTGTATTTATTAGCTAATTAAATAATGAAGCTTCAGGCATTAGTAACACTTATTCACACCAACAAACATTGGGTTATACACCTTCACACTTCCTTCACTGACGTCACTGAGGGAGTCATGTGAGGGTCAGAGGAGGCGGCCGGCTTGCAGAGAAAGTCCACTTTCAAGCTGTTTTTCACACAAAATGAAGGAATAAAACAAAACAAGCTCAGCTGTTGCAACATTATGGGTGTTATTTTATTATTCATTGTGATTATTTGGTTCAGTTTGTTAGGAAACCTGCAGATACCCATCAGTGACAAGTGACTAAAGTACACATCTATGCTGTAATAAAGCAGGATATACTTACTGCTTACTCTGAATATTGGAAATGATGCAGCTTAAACACCAGAAAACATGATTTATTTAGCATCAAAGCAACAGAAATTACACACAAACAGTTGGAGATGAATGAATCAGAGCCTCTGATGTCACCTGTGGTCTCTTCAGCAATTACAAGTGCAGAAAGTGACACATGGAGCTAAATCTGATGGGATGTGTGTAAATCTGGGTTTGGTGACAGCGGAGTGATGCTGGTACAACCGGCAGTGAGGAAGATGCAGCTACGTTGTCCCCTGGTGGTCGGTTAGA
Source organism: Kiunga ballochi (assembly GCA_037177335.1). NCBI lineage: Eukaryota > Metazoa > Chordata > Actinopteri > Atheriniformes > Pseudomugilidae > Kiunga > Kiunga ballochi. Next base: position 14,009,167 of record JBAMIG010000010.1, on the reverse strand, counting down.
GATCCCGCAGGTCCCTTTGGATGCGCCACAGCGTGTTGGCACTGGCTTGCAGCTGGGCCACCTCATCATCTGTCAGGGTCATGTTGACCACGCTGGCCACGCCGCCGTTGTTCAGCACGCAGGGAAGACTGAGGTACACCTCATCACTGATCCCATACATGCCCTGATGATGAAGATGAAGGTCAGGATGTGCATTTCAGCTTTTATTTCCCTTTTTAAAACAACACAATTGAATGGAAACCACAGCTGAAATAAGTTTCATCATCATGGGACAACAAGTCAAATCCAGATAAATAGCTGGAGACGTTGATGTTCACTGTACTGGTTCCCAATAAACCCAATGGGAAGGTGTGTGTCCAGTGGAATAAGATGCATATGTTCTGTTTCAGCACAACTTTGCATGACATCAAACTAGTTTTTGCCATTTATATGAATGGAGGAATGGATGTATGCATCTCGTACCTTCACCATGGTGGAGACAGGATGAATCCTGTTCATGTTTCTCATGAGGCTCTCTGTCAGATCAGCCACACTCAGACCGATGGCCCAGTTGGTGTAACCCTTCAGTTTGATCACCTCGTACGCACTGAGACACACAACACACAGCTGAGACACTGAACTCTGTGCTTCCTGACTGATCAATGACTGGCTTCATTCTGAAATATGAACCAGATTAAAACAGATGAAAGTAAAAAAAAAACTATAATTACCGCTTTTTAAATATTACTTTTTTAAAGAATACCTCAAACCGAGCAAACATCAGTTTTGACATTGTGCAAATAGAAGTCAGAGTCGTGTCAAAGGTCTGAAGGACTTTATGGAACTGTGGAAACTTTATGATCCAATTTGAACCTAGAAAACAAGAGTTAATTGTGCGTGACTATGTTTACAACACCAGCTGCCAGCTTCAGCTGCCTCCCACGTTACCGGACCCCAACAGCAACTGGCTCTAATGTAGACACGATTACTCTCAGACTATGAAGTATGAAACAGAGGTTATGTCTCGTAAGGCCTATCAGAAGGAGCCCGAACGAGATCTAAAGCAGAATATTTCAGATAAGGAGGAAAAAGAGCTGCAACAACGTTGTATAATAATAATAGACCATAACATAATGCTATGAACTTGTAAACAGGACCTTGCCTACCTGTCCACAACCATTTTGTGGGTCTCTTTCCAATTCTCTTCATCAGAGTCGGTGCCAATTTTTGGGTTTAACGTCTGCAGGTTGACTCCAGCTACATTTGTTCCACTCCATACAGGTACTGTGCAAACACACATCAGCATATCATACATCTTCCACTGTTCCAACATCCATCACGTGTGATCAGAAGACGAATGCAGAAGCTTGCTTTGGGCTTCGGCAGTGGTAAGTTTGGTACACACGCCTTAAACTTGATACTCCTCACCGCTTGTGTCTCCGTGCTCCCCCAGGATCCATCCATTGAAGCTGCTGGGGTGGATTCCCAGTTTGTCGGCCATTAGAAAGCGAAAGCGTGCAGAGTCTAAGTTGGTGCCACTGCCAATAACACGGTGCTTAGGAAGGCCGCTGAGTTTCCAGGTTACATAGGTCAAAACGTCAACTAATGAAGGAAGATATGAGAATTACACAAAAACAACGTACACGTCTGCATGTGAGGGACGTGCAGAGAGATGCAGGGATGCACACTTTGACTGTACCTGGGTTGGAAACAACGATAATGATGCAGTCGGGGCTGTATCTGACAACCTGTGGGATGATGTGCTTGAAGATGTTGACGTTTCTTTGGACGAGATTCAGCCTACTCTCCCCTTCCTGTTGACGAACTCCAGCTGTCACCACAACGATGCGGGAGTTAGCTGTAACTGAATAGTCTGACAGGACAGGGAGTGAAGTCATTATGTTGACCAAAAAAACATGCTTTATTTAAACTGTCTGCCTCCTGGTTATTCTTATTTACTTAGAAATTAATCACTGGCTCATCTTATGGTGCTCTATAATGGATAAATGCAACTGTTGCTCAGCTTTGCAGGTTTGACACAGAACATGCACTGTTAGAAAAAGCTGTACATTTCTGTCCCTGAAAGCATCATCTGGCCATGATTAAACCTTTAAGTATTATTTTAAGACTTTCAATGCAGATTTTAATAAATGCTTAGTTGCGCCTGGATCTGATTCCCATTCTATTTTCTGCAAAGACACACATTTAAATGGCCTGTAAATGTGTTTTACTGCATAAGAATGATATTTCTTTTGTTTTCTGGTGGGACAAAAGGTACGAATTATGCTGCTGAGGGTATAACTGCAGATATCTTGGAGGGTACCACAACACTGACAGTCCTTTATACTCATAATAAACAACTTTGATCTGATTGTAAATGAGGAGCATGGCAGTCAAACAGCACGGTAATAGCAGCTTTAACTTGTTCCGCTACGCTGACTCTCACTTTCACTTCCCATTTAAGCCAACATTCGCTGTCAGTGCAGAGGCATAATAACTTTGTGAGGCTAAAAACTGAACAGTGAAGCAGAAAAAACATGCACCACCCTGGCTTTTTTTATTTAAACCAGTGGAAATCTCCATGTCTCCATCAGCTGTTTGTCCTCAGTCCAGTTCTGCCTGTGTTCACCAGTTTCTTTAGCTCAGTGAACGCATCTTTTCTCCTACATCCCCATTTAAATATGTCTTCCAGGTAATAATAAAACCCTTTTTTTGCTTGATCTGATTATTTAAAGAATTCTGCAATCCCCCCACTCTTAAACCCCCCAGCTTAATCTCTCTCTTTTAGCAGCTATAGACCTTTAAATGTTCCATTTATCTAATTATTATTTATGATAAGTCCTCTTCTTTATTATAGTGTTCCACAGGGCTCTGTTCTGGGGACTTTGTGGTTTATTTTATATCTGCTCCCTTTGCAGCACATTATGTGTCCTTTTCAGGATGTTTTATAGCCTCGTTATGCTGATGACATTCAGCTATTCATTTCTTTTAACCATCAGCATGTTTTAGAGATCCAGTTCTTGCTTTGGTGTATGGATACGGTCAGGAATTGGTTAGAATTGCTTGTTTGAGCCGCAGACAGAGTTTTCCCTTGGAGCCTTACCTCATCCATGAAGCCTTCGGTAGAGAAACTTGCTGTAACTCTTTTGATGTACTCTTGTTTTAATCACCTCACAAACATTATCTATATATTCTGTCTGATTGTTTCTTAGATGGAGAAGATCTTTGTCCAGAACGCTGCAGCAATGCTGACAACGAAATTACTCTGATACTGATCCATCTGCACTAGCTTCCCATCAGAGTTCTGGTTTTAACACATCAAGCCCTATAATCAACCTGAGATCAAATAATGAAGGTTTACTGGTTATTAAGCAAACACAGGTGAAAACCAAAGGTGAGTCTTTCCAGCACAGCCTCCTTCCCTCTGGACCCCCTTCCTTTTAAAAAGCAGCTCAAAACGTATCTTCTTAAACTTGCTTTAACGTTGTTTCATTTGTTTCTATGTCTGTGTTTCATTACTAAGAACTTTGTCACTTTAATCTTAAGAGGTGTTATAAATAAAAATATACTTACTTTACTTACAATAACAGGCTCATGTAAACTGTTTTCTTGCATACATGAGGCATAAACGCACCTTTAGATGCAATTATTTTGGGTGTTTTGAGGAAGAGGCTGCCATGCTGCAGGTCCATCATCTCTCCTTTCAACTTGTCCTCCACCACATCCACAAGGGCCAGTTCATCAGCCAGCTCCTGCAACACATTAGTGGCCATCACAACTCAGTCAAAGCTGGAGAATATAACTGCTTCTAATCTGCATTGTGTGAATTTAATAAAGTCTAATCGCAGCAATACAAGCAAATGTTCTCAACTATTTTTCAAAGTCATATTAGAATAAATAGTCACCGGCAAACAGGTTACCAACACTGTACTGAAATAGTGACACAAATGAGATAAATACAACAGTAGCTGTGGGTTTTCTGTGTTTTACTGCAACTTTTAAACTGCACCTTAAACCTCGAGATGCTTCTACGTCCTGTAATACTTCAGCAGTTATATTATAGTATAGTTTCTATAACTTTAGATTTAATTAAGTAAAGGAAAAGGCTTTACCACCAACATGAGCCTAAAAAGACAAAGTGCTTTTGTCAGTTTATGGCTTCGCTTGTGATGATAATGACACGTTTCTGTCGAACGTGGACGAGCAGGGAAAAGATTGAGTTCAGATGCCAAGAGAATCAGTAATCCCGTGTCAGTCTGGGAAGATCCTGCTTATTACCCCCTACTGTGACAGCAGCAGGCTTGTTGGTAATCTAAGTATAAACATTAGGACTCTTACCCTCAGCAGGATACTGATGGCACAGGCCATGCCGACCTGACCCACACCAACAACTGTCACTTTATTCCTTGGGGGCTCTGGAGTACCACTGAACAGCGGGGTGATCAGCTTCTGCAGGATTGAAGCCATTCTCAGTGCTGAAGAGTAGAAACCAGAGGAGGAAGAAAAGCGTGGCCATGGTCAGGTAATGAGGGTTATTAATAAACAGGAAACTGAAGCAAATTCTCCTGCAGCCTAACATGTCCAAACGTCATAAATACTGCAGCCTATTAAATCAGAGAGGGATTCAAAATTAAGCCTGGCCTTCACTCCACCTGGACTCATGCAAGAGTTTCCGAACATCTGAATCTAGCACAACTAAAAAGCACAATGACTGCACACTATCTCCTCACAGAGATCACCGTGAAACGACCAGACACAGAAACAGCAGCAATACTTGCTTTGATCGGCGAAGCTCCGAGCTGCAAGGTATAAATACCACCATGTAATCAGCATGGCAAACTGAGTGGATACTTAAGATGTGCTTCCCCCAGAGCAGCGTTACCCCCGCATCCACAACACCTCACAGTCACTGCAATCCACAGAGACAAGGCAGGGATCCTGTCAGCTGCTGCAGAAGCACAAAGCACATGTGACTTAGGGCTGGATGGAGGAGCAGTGAGCTGCTCAGAGCTCCTCTCCCCCCATCCTCCTCCCCTACACCAGGAAGTAGGACTATAATCGGATGCCAGACTTGACTGACTGACTGCAGACGGTTAAAAGGAGTTACTGTAATCCCTTAACCCTGCTCCCATATGCTGCACCACAAATAAACATCTCTACAAGTATCAAACCAAGTCGATTCACTTTTACTGTTCAATACAAGCAGCTGGCTACTGTGCTGAAGTAGACACACCTACTAAACAACTCATCTCTAAGAGCAAGAGCCTGACCTCAACGATGTCATAGAGAAATGTTCATTCATTATCCTGGATTAACAACAAAGCATGTAAACAATAGCAGGGATGGAGTTGGTTTAGCACCAAGGTCAGTGAGGAGGGGCAGCGGTTTACACCGGCTCCAACGTACAGTTGGTACTTAAAGGAGCCGATAAATATTTATAGAAATGTCACTCTGTGTATTGATGCTATGAATGTGACAGACATACTGAATTATACCACGATGAGACAGACACTTCGACACAAATGACGTAAATTAACCTGTAAATTGTGGAAATGCTTGTGTGTGGTGTAAACCTTTTGATACCTGTAACTGGAGTAGACCATTATAAACATATGTTCATAGGTTATGGTTTTTAAGTGCATCTTGGTAATTATTCCCACACCAAAATACTTTTTGTAGTTTAAGAAAACAAAAACAAACAAGACACAATCACACTCACTTATACGCTACATGAATGCAGTGCTATTCATATAAAGTTGAAATATTCCTCAGAGTAAAGTTACATAAAACCCTCCTGTTGGGATGCTGAGGATATTCTGTTGGTGCATCTGGAGATAAGCAAAGCAGTTAAAGTCTATTTTCGTTCCCTCGTAGGTTCAGATGATCTGAATTAAATGTGACCTAAACCTACAAATTCCCTTAAAAAGGACCAAATGCAAGAGCACAGGTGGTAAGGAGACTGTCAAGAGGAAAATTATAAAACAAACAATAGAAAAGTGTAACCTTTACAGCAGAAAAAGACCTGTTACCACACAAACTATTACAAACACATGGATAAAATAAATATTTCTACACATGAAAACATGGCTGTTCACCTGTGGTCTCGAAGCTCCGGCTACTTTAAGTATGACTGCTTGTTCTCTCTCCAAAGCTGGACGGACTCCGGAGAGGCGTGTTACACCTGCATGCTCCTCTTCCTGCTGGATTTAATTCAATAAGCCTCTCCTTCCCCTCCTCAGGCTGCTGCTTGCACACATATTTCATATTAATAGACTCAAACTCATCCCACTGCAGCACCAGGTGTCCCAGTTGCACCAGGTGATTCTGGCCGGGATATTTGGTTTCCGAGTCCTTAAATCTGACTTAAATCAGACCCGCTTCAGGACATTTTGTCATATAGCAGGAAACCAGCAGAGGGACACAAAGTCACACAGAGCCAGGCTGAGTTTAGCGTAAACCTTCATAAACGGGCAGCTATGCTTAAATTGGCTTAATTGGTTGTTTTTTTTTTTATTATAATGTTCTCAGTTATTAAAAAGCTCAATAAATAGAAAAGAAGTCAAATTATTTCCCTGCTGCCAACGTCTGTATCCTGGAAGTCATCCTGCGAGAAGATTTTATAGGCAGTATAGCTTAAAACTCACCTGTACGCAAAGGTCACGCTGTGACCTCAAGACTGGAAGATTTATTATGAAGATAAACTGGAATAACCTGCTGCAGGAAATCTAATTATATCTGTCACAAATGTTCACTTACGGATCAGCTGCCTGTAATTTAGCTGCCAGAGGTGGTCTCCGAAGTTTTACTGTAACACTGCAAAACGTCCCGTAAATGTTTTTATATACAAGCTTTATTTTAAAAGCTGAGACACGAAAGCTTTCAGTGACTTGTTTTCCATAAAGAGTTCATAAAGCAACATTACATCCATTTGTTGCAATTATATAGGATATCTCTGAAAAAAAAGGTAGAAGTTAGCCTTTAAAGATCCAAGAAAGAAAAAGAAATGGTGACAAACAAGTTTATTTTATGATACACAGCCTACATCCTCATAAACAAACAGATTAAAAATCCTTACCCACATAACCCGTCATCTCTGCCGCTTGTGGGACAGCTGCCTGATGATGAATTACTTGGATCGAGTCAACAAAACTCAGATTAAGATACAGTATTAGTTGCATGTATTACATATTGCTTTAAAATGTGCTATAAAAAGTTGAATACCACTTTAGAAAAATATCAAAACGGAAACTAAAGTCCCTCAGAGCTCCTACCCATCAAAGCATCCTCTCATCTAGCAGATAATCAACTCGACTCAAAGCCGCTCGACGTCCTTTTGCCCCGGCAGATGAACCAAAAGGTTACGATAAACTAAGTTTGCTGGATTTATTAGGTCTTCTCTGCAGATCTTCCATGACTGGACGTATGCAGGTGGACGTATGCAGGTGGGCTATGTGGGTGCCAGTCCTTACAGAGGACCGAAGGATCAGAAATCTTTTTAAAAAAGGATTAAAATAAAATGAAAAACACAACAGCGCACTAAATCCCAGCGCATGTAAACTCAAATGGGCATAGTGAGGATAGATAAAAGATAGAAATCAAGTTAAATGCTGCATTTTAGTTAAATCAAAGAGCTTTTGTGACAGCTAAGCAACACCAAACAGCTTTTGTTTGCAAAATGAAAACAATGTTAAGACGCCTCGCTGTAACAAAGGTCTCATTGCGTTTTAATTCATAATTGCAGAGCTCCATGTGAGTTTATCTGAGCAGTGATTGGCTGCTGGAATAGATTTGGGCTGATTTTCCTCATGCAGTGATGTGTCCTGATTACACCACGTGTCTCCTCCCCCCACAGACCACTTTTAAAAACATGTTAGAGCTGAATCAACCTGAGCACCATAGAAATAATGAATCACTCCAGCTAGCTAAAGCTACAAAGCGGAAACGGATTAGTAGGAGTAAAAGCGCTGCTTTGTGCGTGAATAAGAAATAAACTGGAGGGCACTAAGTGCTTACAGTGTCCAGGCACTTCACAATGAGAAAAACACCTGGCACAAAGCGTCAGATAAAACTACAGTATGACTGGTAAAAACTACAACCATGCACGGATGAACTGGCCCCCCTTTTCTGCACTCATTTCTACATATAAGGGTTAATACACACAAAGACACAAACAATTCACAGATTAAAAAGAACATTAAAACGAGTCTCTTATGACTGCCACATAAAAGGATTATCCAGAAGCTACTGTCAGAGGACTTCCCTCTTGTAGTCAGAGGAAAGCTGGAGTCAGGCAAGCCAAATGTTCACCATGTCTCTTTGTGTCCTTCGTCAAAATAAGGAGGAAAAGAAGAAGCGATTTCAGTTTACTGCTTGGGTTGTGGTGTGCTGTGGCAAGGAGGTGCTGTGGGCATGGCGAGGGACTGCTGCGACGGGTCCTTAGTCGCCGGCGGTCTTTATGGCGTCGCCGCCACCAACGCCCAGGTAGGCGGCCGCTGTCTCCATGCCGCTTTGGAGGGGGACAATCACGCTGTCCAGGAGACCTTTGAGGGTGTTGATCTGCTCAGAATCCAGGTTCTGGTAGACGTAGTAGAGGGAACCGCCCACCACGACAAGAAGCAGGAGCTTGAGCAGAAGGGACAGGAAGCCTCGTCGGACAGGTGCTTTGCTTGAGACGGAGCTGCTCGGTCGGGATATGAACTCTGAATAAGTGCGGCTTTCGGTCTGGACACTGTGCTGCACACGGGACTCATCCAACCAGTATTCGCTTTGTTTTATGGGCCGACCGGCTGCCCCTCTGATCGGACGTCTGCATGTTGCACTGGTGGGACAAACGCACTCTTTTAATAACACATTACATGTAATTGTCTGAACCCATGTAAACAGAAAGAGCATGGCATACCTGATGCCTGTGGGTGTGCTTATTTCATTGGCGAGGATATCTTCCACCACACTCTCACTGGCTTTTTTTGGGGTCTCCTCAACAACAATTTCCTCCACTACCTGAAGATGCAACACAGAACATGCTCTCAAACTAAACTCTGGTTACGTAGATTAGTGAATGGTCACACGCATCTCACCTTGGTTTGCCGTCTGCTGCTGGTCCGGACAGTGACAGGAGTTTTTCCTCTGCTTCTCACGGGCTTCTCCACCACAGGAACTGGTTCTGGTTCAGCGGCGGCGATTTCTTCTGAAAAAACAACCACACCATCACCCCACAAGAAGCAAAAACACAAAGACATTAATGTCACCACCACTGAGGACTGAGGACCATCACAATATTATTTCCTTAAAGCTCAATCCCACTGATTTATGCTGAACGCAACTATAATATTTATATAATATAAATATGTCACTAATTTGTCCCTGCGAGTGAAGTAAAGTTTAAAAACACCCAAAGGAAAAGTGATTATGGCTCACCATCCTCTTTGTCACTGTACTGGTCAGAATTTGTGTTGCCATTCTGGTTGCTGTCTGCCTTGGGGATGGTTGTGACGTCTGTATCCAGATCAGCTGCAGGCTCATCCAAAACCTTCTGCAGCTTCTTTTCATATACTTTACGAGTCGAGGCTAAAAGAGCAGAAAAGGGCAGACAGTGCAAACTTTTCTCAGTTCAAAATATCACCTTAACAAGATCTGCATGTTAGAATAGCTTCCACGCAAACATGCTAAGAGTGGAAACAGCAAAGCAAAAGTTTGATGTAAAAACATCTTGAGACACATTTACCTAATTATTTAGACTGAACAGACTTTTGGCTGATACTTTATAGTAACTGTGCTTCACATGTCAGGAATAAAAAGACAGTAATGTGTAAATATTTATTAACTACCATAAACTGTCATCGTGGGAGTCAAACTTTGTGCATGTTTATATTTTTTAAATATTTATTAATTAAGAATGAAGTCGTGCGAAGTCCTCTGACACACACACACACACAATTTTGTAAACAGTATAGTTCAGTTTTCATAATTACCACAGACAGGCTTAAATTATGTCAGATTCTTAAAAAACAAAGAAATGTAAATTATTCCCCATGAAAATCTTATCCCAATAAAAAATGTATATATTTTCCACATTTTTATTTTCACACAGAATTGAATACTGCATATACCCCTAATTTTTATTTATTTATTTAATCTTTTTAAACCTGTTTTTAATGAGTAAAAAATGTAGCAGATAACTCACCAACAATGGGTCCAGACTCCACTCCATGCTTTGCCAGCTGTTGTTTTAAATCTTCATCTGTGAGATCTGTCACCTCCACTTCCTCTGTGCGAGGCTTATCTGTCTTTTTGGTAGCTTTCTGTTAAAAAATCAAGTAAAATACATCAGTACAATACATCAGAAAAAGATATATAAGAACTAGATTTTACACAATGTATCGATATTTTACAACAAATGTGGCTTTAACATGAAACCCACTCTTCCAGAGCGGCTTTTGTTGGACACCACGGGAGCAGGTAACTCCTCATCGCTGGAAAATGTGTCTGAAGGCGGACTCTTGTTGTTCAGGATGGTCAGGTTTTTGAGATACAGCTGCACGTACACCTCTTTCCTCTGATCTCCGCTGGGAAGAGGCACATTGTTTGCTGTAAGCTCATTCTTCAGCTTATCTTTCGTGAGAACAGACGGATCTTCGAGGAATTCTGCCATTCTAACTTTTTTCTAAATACTAAAACTGCACTTTTGAAGCGAACAGTTAGGAGAACCGCTTCAGAAAACACCGGGAACGTGAGCGAAGGCACTGTTGTCAAACAGAAGTGGCGCCTTTCCGTTGCCTAACAAGCTAACCGCACAAACGGTTTATCTAAATATACGCAAAGTTCTGGTTGTTAGCCTAAGAACGAGGCTCTTTACATATATTATTTATTTTTCAAAAACGGAACCGCTTATGTATTAAGCAAGAAACCCGGGAAAAACCAAACAAAAACTTGATATAAATGAACTGAATTAGCTTAGCTTCAAACCGGTCCACTTGCTTCTGTCTGTCCGCGGTCGCAACAAGGCCACAAAACAAGCTGCTTTGCCATTGGACAGAGTGTCGGAGTAAATCGCATTCTGATTGGTTAGCTATGAATGGAAAACTGGCAAGTAGCCGCCACAAAGGAAACGGAGGTTGTGTGTTTTATACCACAGCTTCACATTAATTCTGTGCAAAATATAAATAAAAATGTTACAATTACAGTAGTAGGCTGAATTGTTGTATTAACACAACAAGAGTTAAAGTTACTTATTTGAATCTGAAGCTCATCGGAAGTAAAGAATAGTTGTAAAATAATAGTGACGAAAAAATGGCTCTATCCATTTTTTGCAGGTTTTATGTATTTTTTAAATAGATGAAAACAATTATATAACACTGGTAATATAAAAAGGTTTCACGACCTAGAAATGGCAAGTGTATATAAAGGTAATGGCAACCGATTTAGATTGCTGGCCTTTACATCGAAAGGGGGCAGCAGAACCCTATAAATCAGAAAATAAAATTAAATGTGCTTACAAGAAAGTAATTAAACAAACCCAAATAATGTAGTAGACTCACATAAGAGAAGGGTGTTGGGTTAAAGTAATATAAATGTTATATCAATATGCTCTGATTCTATAAGAATATGTTTAATATTTGTTTTTATTCTCAGGCACAATTAATGTTCATCATTAATATAATTAACAGAGAAGACAAAGCAAAGAGGAAGCTTAAGAAAAGACTAGACTACAAAGACATTCTTGTCAATGTGAAGATTTGTCTTTTTTTGTTTTGAGAATTAAAAAAAATTGGAAGTTATTTAACGTAATAAAACATTCACAAACTGGGCTGGACATTTTTTTTAGCCCAGGAAAAAAACAGAGTTTAATATGAATATTAAATGATGGCAGCAAAATTGATGGTAGGAAGATTTATCCGATAAATGATTCAATGCAGAAATAACTTAAGAGATGACAATGTTAAAACGAGTCCTGCCATGTCTCTGCACATGCTGGTTGTGATTACCCTCCCACAGCAGGTTTGAGGTGACACCATGTGACTCCCCACCTGTCCTTCACACCAGCCTCTTTGGGATGCTGCTGCAGAAACCATGCAATTCATCCCCACCTCAGCCCCCAGACCGCACTAAAACACAGCACTTCAAGTATAGTTCAGCTTTTCCATGCTAGATTTGCCAATGGAGTGTAAGTGCAGAAAATGTTGAGCCCTTGAGAAACACCTCTTAAGCTTTCTTTGTATGTAATTTACACAGAAAATAAGGTTCAGGCCAAGAATCATAGAGAGCGCCTCTTTAAGCATAACAGTCATGGCCTCTGAAAAATGATCAAAGCGTACTCTTTAATCGTCAACATTCACATTTTCAAAATGAGTTCATTTTAAATGGACCTGCTTCGCCTGATGTCAACCAGACATTTCTTGACAGATGATTCTTATATAAATTTAGAGAATAAATGAAATAACAGACAGACAAAAGCAATTTATTTGAACATAACAACCAGGGAGCAGTTACAGAAAGTTGAATCAGCAATTGAATTATTAAATGTGATGTTGACTTTGGAAAAGATGGCGCATCTCAAATGAACACAACTTCCATGCTTTAAAAGAGGATTTCTGATCGTATAGAAAAACGTTGAACACAGACTCCTCAGTTCAGTTTATCTTGGATTTTTAGCCTTTTTCTAAATCCCAACTGAGCATACCACAGAAGTACCTTAGGAAAAGTCAACCTTTACCACCCAGTGAACGTCTGATCCAATTCCACTGACACAACAAAAGACAAACTTGGGAAATTAATCAATGCTGCAGAGTTTCAGCACACTGTAAGATAATAAGTGTGTCCACTTTAAGGGCTACGTTTGTTGTATTTTTCAGTTTAGCAAACGTTTCACCTCAACATCCTTACATAATCACAGCATTTTACATTGGCACACAACTGTTTTCCTGCACTAATCTATCAAAATAATCTCTAATCCTCTAAAGATGTTATTACTGACTGCCAAACTAATTAAGATCAAGCCTTGGGTAGTTTCCTGTCCAATAAGGAGGGTAGGATGCGGGTACAGGAGCTGTGTATTTCAGAAGTTCAGATTTGTGTGTCCTGGCCTTGGGACAACATCTAGTAATGCTCACATAGTACATTTTCATCTGATGACAATCCAAACTCTACTTAAAGGACACACACTAAGTTGTAGGTATTTCTGTTTGAAGGTAAAACGAGACTGCCTCTCTGGCCTTGTTGGTGCCCATTTGGCCGCCTGCCTGTGTCATAAGCACTTCTCTATATATTTGTAGTATTACTATGATGAATCCAGTTTTTCCCATTTTATTTGGCAGTTGAAAATAGAGACACTTGCTCATGTCCTCGCTGAACTTAAAGCAGAAGTTATTGTGTGCGAAGTGAATGAAGACGTTCACACTGTGGCACTCATGTAACATGATGTTGGATCATCTGAGGGAAAAGTTTGTGCAGGTCATCAATCTCCAGTATTTGTTGGGTAAAGATGTACAATGATGAATATTTGTTTTGAAAGACTCACTGGAAGTGTTGCTGCAGTAACGGAGAAGCTTTCAGGTAAACGACACAGTTTGGGTTTATGTGAAACAGAATCCACATCCCAGATATGTGGGAGCATGACAAGATGTCAGGCAAGCTTGCAGGCTATTAAAACTACCTTTGTTTTTAATCTTGGTTTCATATAGGTATATCTTTCCCCAACACTGTACAGCTAAACTTCACCATTAAGACCATCGAGGAACAACAATTCCTCTGAAAACCCCCAAAACCAACCCATGATATTTCATCTC
>JBAMIG010000010.1:13977992-13992184 GCA_037177335.1 Kiunga ballochi | reverse complement strand
CATCATCATCATCATCATCATCATCATCATCATCCGTACTGCTCTGAACCCTCTTCTCAATGGAAACCTAAACAGCTTTTTAAGAATGAAGTTTTTTAGTTTGTTGCTAAATATAGGCCACCTGGTGGGCGGTGGCAGGTTCCAGAGCCATTTTCAACAAAGATGAGCCCCAGGTCTTAGCCAGGGCCCGGCGGGTGGTGACTGCCGGTGGTCCGCCTTTCTCTTATGCACCGGCTCTTAAGTAAACACTGCAATCCTGCGGTCAGCTACAACATGGCAACGAGCGAAAGGCCTCACTGTGCAGCTGCACACAGCTATGGTGTGTTGTCTCCTCTGGCCCACTCAGTCCCGGCCCCTCCCTGTCACTGAGGCCTGGGTTGGGGTCGAGGGCCAGCGACAGACCTTGATGTGTGATTCCTAGACCCTGCTGGGAACTCCTGGTGGGGGCAGTGTTGGACTTCACCACTTAGACCACTTTGACCCAACATTTTCCATAAAAAAAAAAAAATGTCTAAATTAATTTTCAAATCATATTGATTATTAAATCAGAATATGCACACAGCCAATCCCAGCCAGAGCTGATCTTTGGACAGTTTTAAAAGAAAAAACATTGCTCATAAATTCAGTTTGTGACAGAATAACAGAAATATGAGAGCGAACCCCGAAGTGTCTGAAAACTGAGCTTGTTAATCAGAGCGGCAGGATAACAAGTTATTAATCATCACTATCATTTCCAATAAAAAGCAAGATTAATCAAAGCTGACCGCTCCGAAGCTTATCCACTGAGGAAAATAAGGAGCAACAGGTAAGCCTTTATCCATTGAGCTCTGTTCTCGCGTTGCTCTCCTGTACACGGAGATCATAATTTAAAAAGTCTCAGTGGCTACCTGTAAGGACCACAGGGGTGGCAAATAGCAGGGCTGCGGCTTTCTGAGGTTCTTAGTGGTGGGAGCAGAAGGATTTACGGTAACTCTCAGACAAGCGTTCACAGCTTGGACTTTTGGCACCAATTGGATATTGTCTCTGGCTGAGCATCAAACCCACTGAACCTGAGGTCCAAAAGTACCTACACAAAACCCGAGGATGTTTGAATGATAAATCACCGACATTTAGTGGGAGAACAAAAAAATATTGGCCTTGCTGGGGATATCAATTTTAATCTTAATTTACAGTGAGGGCTCATGCTGGGTGGCTTGATTGACCAGAGATCGACTTCTGCTTTAATTGACACGCTTTCCTCGTTTGGGGCACGGATATGAGTTTTCCTGCAAATTCAGCACAGGTGTAATAGTAGAAAGCAACTGTGCAGTGTTAGAAGTGCCACAGTAGCAAGAGGGGGCCCCGTTGAATATCGGCTGCAATTTAAAGTATATCGACCAAGTTATCTTTAAGTTAATATCCAGTCCTTTCGGGACACACCATTTATTTAGTTGTGTATGTGGCTGCTCTCAGCGCCTACGCTGTGGGGAACTTCTGGTTTTGATGAAAAAAGAAACCCTCTTCATGAGATTTTCTGAGCAATGATAAAACCATATGGCTGCAAAAGCCTCTTGACATACAGGCAACATAATGGTTCAACTGTGTAATATGTTCTGCTTTGCAAGATTGATGTCGACGTGAGGACATTTGGGATATCATGGGAATTATTGTGTTCTATGTTATACTCAGGTAAAAAGCATCACATAGGAGGCTTATCCTGTATCCTATTAAAGTGTTACCTGCTCAAGGAGCCAAGAGATGCTTTACGAAGCCACGGGTCTTAGTGTAAGGTCAGATAGGACACACTGAGCCAAAAACACCAACCACCACCCTGGAGAAAATGCTATGGTGCTAATATTAGGGGGAAGACTGATTACAGTGCCACTATTAGGTTTTGGCATCCACATTCATCCAAAGTAGGAACGCCCTCAACACTTCTCTTTGGTGTTAATGCCCTCAGTACTCAATGGCACACTACATGATATTATAAAGAGCCAAAGCAAACATGCCAAGGCAGACCACAGGGTTACTCACAACCCCTGCACATTCTTTTTGAGGCTGAAATGTGACCTGGTCCTATTTTTCATCAGCTTGTCAGACTCAGTGTAGTGCAGGGAGGTAAACTAGGAAGGAAAACTGTTGTCACCTTTCTATTGCTCTTACTTTTTCAGATGGTTGCCTCAGGTGTCAAAACGGGAGGCTGACCGTCACCACGGGGTGGAAACAAAGGATGTGCTTATAACAGACATTAAATGGAAACGGGTCTATTGATGGACACTCTGGTGAAGCCTTTAATGCACTAACCACGCATGCTAAGGCACGCATTGCCACATGTGAGACTGAAATTGAAGTGACAACATAATGATTTGGGGCAAATTCAATGAAAATCTTTGTAACAGCTTGAGGAAACTGCATGTCCAGCTGTGTGTACGATGCTAAAGCATTGCTTTCCTGGATTATGTCGACTTTGTTTCCAAGAACATCTTTTTCTGTTTCCTCTCTTTATGCTGTTTGACAGAAGCTCTTGTTAGGCAGCATCATCACTAACCTGAACTGAAACATCCATTCAAACATGTATTTCTCCTCCACCATTTGCCTCCTCACTTGGAGAAGTCATTGGTTTTTATGGCTTCTTCCACCAATATTCAGACGGCACTCAGATTTTCCTTCCTACTGACAACTGTCTTCATGTGAGAATCAGCATGGCTTGCTGATGTCTCTGCATTGGATCAAAGATCTCCACCTTCAGCTATTGTCTGTTCATTCAATCTTTTTTCTGTAGAGAAGCATGCAGGCAACGTTCAGGTCCGTATTGCTTTGGTCTTGCCGAGATGCTCGCTACAGCATCAGCAGGATCAGACCCTGCCTGATGAATCACACGGCACAGTTTCTGGTTCATACTGGTTTTTCATGCACTGACTATCGTAATGCAGATGCAACTGCAGTCCAAAAGACCTACCGTGTCTCTGTTTGGAGCAAATAAACACATTTTACAACTAAATGAAGGAGACAATGAGACGATTCTGTTTGGTAGCAAAGAGAAGAGCAGCATCGATAAAAACCTGGAAGCTGCTTCTGAAAATCAACTCTGTGATCTTGGAGTGTTGATGGACTCAGATCTTACTTTCAGCAGCCACTAAGAAGCCTTTTATCACCACAGAAAAATAAACAGAATTAAAGTTTAGTCTCCTAGAAAGACCATTAAAAGCTCATTCATGCTTTGATCTCCTTCATGGTCTTTTAACAGGACTTGCTAAAAGAGCTTCAGACCTCTGCAGCTCATCCAGAGTCCAGATTAAAGACTCAGCACTTTGCTGTCATGCTGCAAACAAGTGGAACAAACTGCCCTTAATGAAACTTTCACCACTTTTAAATCCAGGTTTTATTTTCTCATGTGCATAATTTCTGCACGCTAACTTTTTCAGACAGCTGTCAATCTACTACTGTCCTGCAGGTTTTAGATGTTTCCCTGCTGCTACACACCTGATCCACCTCACACTTGATCCAAGTAATGGCTTGTTGTCAAGTTCGGTGCTCACCCCTTCCTTTACAAAGTACAGTACCTCAGGTGTATTGCAGCAGGTGAGCATTTTATGAGTTAATCCTGCACTACTGCAACAGAAAAACAATTTAAAAGGTTTTTAATAAATGATGTTAACACATAAATTCATTTAAAAGTTTGAAATAAGAGTAAATATAACTTAATTGCCTGAACTTGCATCCAATACTTGCAGGCTTAATGAATTTTCTGACATGCTGAACTCTGCAACCACTGATGAGACCCAGTAGACCCAGTAAACCCATGTATTGTTCATATTGGGTCTGATCTGTAGTGTAATCGTAGATCTAAGTTTGATTTATGTTTATGAAAACTCTGTTCAGTAAATGCTTAAACACATGAACTGAAGCTGATCTGATGGAGTTAACATCTTCATACAAACCATTTTATTCTGTAGCATTTTGAGTTAACTGGGATGTTTGTCTCCTTAAACCTGCTGCAGAGAACATGGATCTTACATCATAGATCTTATTTGATTTGAACATATTTGTTTTCTGACATTTATCTTATTTTATTTCCACATATTAAAAAAAGACACGTTCAAACATTAATAGGTCGAAGTTTGTACCAACCTGTTGTGGAAAAACTACTTTGTGTTATATTAATGAACTATTTAAATCTTGCAGAAGGGAAAGGTTTAAAGAGCAGCGCTGAAGATCCCTTAGCTGGTCTGGCTGATATCAAACAACTAAAGCTCTCAAAACTGGATTAATATGTCAAAATAATGCATTGGAGCTTGATGAACCCAAGCATGTATGTGCTAAACTAGAAGTGCTTAGACACACTCCTGGTGACTCACCTGCAGGAACAGGAAAACTTCATGCATAAACCGCTTCTAATCAGCCTATATGTTATTCTCAACATGCAAACACAACCAATTCCCCTCACTTTAGGTTTCCACCGGCCACATAACCTACACATTCCTCCTCTGGGTTCAACCACAAAAGCAGTCCAACTCATCATTGAACAAAATTCACTGTGATGGCTTAAAAAAAGAACCGTCTCTGAAACACAGCCAACGTTACCACTGAAATACATTTCAATAAATTATCATTTCCGCAGCCACTTTCCTGTCTTCACAACGTAATGAATTAGCAAACAAGAGCCTCAAAAGAGTTCCCTCCCATTTCTCTTTACTCAATGAATTACCCTCGACCACACAAGGAAAACAAAAGATGGCACGTTTATTTTTCTGTGGTGGACCGTTTCAACACAGCAATTATTCACCGACACCACTATCAAAGGTTCCTCCATCAAAAACATTACAGTACTGTGTAATACACTGCCACTTTATGCTTAATCAAAAATCAAAGGGCTTGTTTTGCATATTTGCTCACAGGGAAAACATGTTTGCATTGCAGAGCGGTGTATAAAATGTTATGTATTTTAGCTCACATTGGTTTAAATGTATTTATTATAGTTTCAAATATAATAAAATGATTTGCCATTGTTTTAAAATGTTATTTAGGTACAGAAAACATTTAGACAAAAACAAATTCATAAGCTGATTATAATAATGTTGTGTATAAGATGAAATCACACCAATAAAAGAAAATTCACCATGACAGAAGACAGTTTATTGTCCCTGATAAAACAATACAACTAAAGTTTAATATAAGTAAAATTTACAATAAAAGTTTCTAAAAGACTATACACATAAATAACACTAACCCAAATTATTTAATCAATCATACAAAATAAACTTAACAATAACCTAAAATATAAATGTTATTTTGCATAGACCTCCCCTAACCCTAACCCCTGACCCCTGACCTCCCATTCCTTCCCCTGGACGACCTCTTTTCACCTGCAACACTCCTGGGGTCAGAACAATCACAGGTGAGTGAAAACACTTAATTTATTTTAATATTCTCTTACTTTACTTAAACTATTAACTTCAACCAAACAGGTGAGCGTTACATGGATGAGTCTGGGCTTCACACACACATCCATAAACCAATTAACCAATTAGCTTCTGTTGTGTCATTCTTCACTCCAATTTTAAGAAAATAAATATATATCAGTTAACATCTAACAATCTGAATACCATTATCCCCATTAGGGTCACACAGGTCTTTGGTTTTAACACGATTTAGTGTTTCTGCATCTCTGTGGGTGACTCTGGTCTACGACTAAGTGTTGAGTGTTTCCCTGCTGCAACACATCTGATACAAATCAGATTTAATTAACTTATTCAGAGCTTGACATCAAGTGACACAAGTCTGCTAATTATCATTGATTGGGATGAAGTGTGTTGCAGCCCACCTCCACGTCAGAAGCGTTCTGTGCTTGATGCACGTCAATGATTTGACCCTTCTTAAACAGCCATGCCATGTTTAGTTGTTTTTCAGTCTTTGTAGGTTTGTATGTTCTCTCTTGATTCCTGCTTACATTCATTTAATCACTGGTTTGATTTTGCAAATTCACTCCACCTTTTTCTTGCTCTCCTCAGTGTTCTTACACCCCTGGTTTCAGTATAATCCGGTGCCAAGTTTTCCAGACACTTTGAATAAAACCTTTGATTCTTGATGCCACAGAAATTGTGTATAGTATAATATTATATATTATATATACACATACATACACACACATATATATTAATGATAGCTTTGCCTGCTTCCTCCAACCTCCCACTTTCTCTACAGGCTCCAGTGTGTCCCCAGGAAAGAGCTCGCTTTCCTTATTAGTTTATTCAGTCTCTTTCTGTCTGCTGCAGAAGTCTTGCTGCTCCAGCAAACTATTCTGTAGAAGATGGCAGGTGTCACTACAGAGTCATAAAAAGTCCTTAGGAGTGCTCCTTCTACTCTAATAGACCTGAGTCTTCCCAGTTTTCCCTTGATGTTCACTGGTGCAGGGCAGAAGTATGGGAACCCACCACCAGCTCCTCAGTTCTGTAGGTGACATTTGGATGAGATATAATTAAAGTCTGCAGTGTAGAGTGTAAAAAGGAAGGATGCATCTTTCAACATACAGTGATTGTTTTAGATGTGAGGCTCTACTCATTGCATCAGTTGTGGTTAATAATTAACTTGGTGCCAGTTAAGATGTAGTAAGTATCCAATGCAAGGTTCCTGTTTGCTTGCTTAAATAATGCTGGTGCCTTTATTTTATTGGGCCAGATGGTATACAAAGAGATGTCCTGGTTATATAAATTCAGATAATATGAGATATAAAGTGGAGAATCTATTGGCTGTAAGATGAAGATTTCCCACCAAAACTAATTTGAAAGCATTGAAATAGAAGATAAAATGCTGGTTTTATGGTTTTTGTTGCTCTTATTGAAAGAAAACGCACATGTGTTTGTTTGTGGGTGCTTTTATAACTGTGTGTGTGTGTTTAAGTGGCCTGTGTGTGGCCAGACTCTCTGGGCTGATCTTGGCCTCTGGTGCTTGCTGGCATTCAACACGTCTGTACAGAAACAGCTGGAGGCAAAGCCAACACCGGTCCCGCTCAGAAATTCTGCCCTGCCAGCAGCGACGGATCCCAGAACTTTCCACGTCCTGCGTTGCCATGCCAACAGGTCTAGGTATGCCACAACTGTCCTAATCTGCACACCTGGCCCACCTAGAGTCCAGAATCACCTCTCCTGTCACTGTGTGATGAACAGGTCATTTACAACCAAGTGTGTGTGTGTGTTTAGGTGTTATGGGCCCGGGTAAAGAAAACAGCGTGGCAACGGACCTCCTGTGTGTTTCCCTAATCAAACAGAGCAGAGAGCATTAGCACTGCTTACATGTTTTTACATTTCTTCTGTGGAAAATTCACATATTCCAAAAAAGAAAAAACTATTATAAACTATTATGGTCTATTATAAATTTAGCTATTAATGATGATTTGTTTGTTGTTTTAGCTTCAGTATATTTAAGTAACAGTCATAAGGGAATATTGAGCCATTACAGATAAAAAGGCTACTATATTGTTAGATCACTCATTTATTTTTCATACCACTTAGTCCAATTCAGGTTCGCGGGGAGCCGAACCCTTTTCCAGCAATTATCGGGTCGCAAGTCCATCGCTGGGCCAACACAGTAAAGCAAACAAATAAACACACAAAAAGTTTCTCAGAGAAACATTTTAGAGCGACCACTCAACCGATGTGGGAGGAAACTGGTGTACCGGGAGAAAACCCACACTGACACAAGGAGAAGATTTTGACCCAATGACCTCCTTACTGTGAGGCTGCAGTGCTAACCACCACGCCTGTTTGATCACTCAGAGTAAAATATGCAAATGCTTAGTCACCTGATAATTTCAGGGTAGAAGACAACACATACATGTGGATGGGATAATAGTCTCTCTTACCTCATGGAGGACGTGCAACTGAAGTCACTGAGTCACATGACTTCTGTTTTCCACCATGTTTCTGTTGGATGGTACCAACAGAGCTTTCTGTTGCTACCATCCACACATACTTGCTGTGTGAGTGTGTTTAGGCTTAATCCATGCTTTATCCTGTGTCTATATGCTAGCTACCCAGTGGTTATCACTGGACCCATGCACACCAAACTGGCAAATCAACAACTGTAAACACGTGACTGCTCGTCCTCCATAAAGATTTCTCTTTGTGGAAAACTTTGATTTGATGCAAAGGTAACAAACCACAACTCTACTGCTTTTGTCTGAAAACACATTAAAATGTCTCTTTATTACATTAAGATACGAAATTTTAGATATAAATAACTGTAATAAGATACTCGTACTTTGCAATTAACTGAGCATTACTGGTGACTTCTGCAATTTCAATTAATTCTTTTTTTATTTTTGAAGAACCTAAATTTTAATGTACATTATTGTGCAACAACAAAGTTTATTTAATCCTTCGAACCACGCCCCAGATGAGACACCTGAGAAGTATAATTACATAACTGGGTAGAAAAATGACAATAATATGCAATAGCTGTATTATTCTGTCCTTTAATAATATCAAGTGCAATAAAAGGACAAAGTGAAGCAGTGCAGGAAGACCGTGATGGTGATTTAAGTAGTTGGCACAATGAAATCTTCTGTACTGTATTCAACTTATCACATGTATAATATGGAAAATGATTATATGACAAACACTTGTGGTACTTTAAATGCTAATGGAGCCGATAATACAAGAAATGTGCTGTGAGCATAATAATAATATATAATATAAACCAAACAAGGTTCAGCTGCTGCTGCTGGATTGCTTGTTGTGGATTGCAATGTGTTTTGTCTCTGCTTTGCTATAAGTTTGTGCAAATGTTTAAAAAAAATCATTTTTATTTACAGATTCAATTATTTAATTTATTAAATATTTGAATAATGATTTACATATAATAATAATAATAATAATACATATACATTATTATTTGTTTAATTTATTAAATTATTGAATATTAATGATATATATATATAATAATGACAAACTAATCAAAATATAATATATCATTTACAAGTTAATTAGATAATTATTAATTAAACAGCAAACCAGTCACCATTAAAAGGTTTTACATTAAAAATAAACAACCTGCAGGTTGGCAACTGCCAGCTAATATAATAATTAGAATTAATTCAACGTAAAAATGTGTGATACAGCGATGACCATTTGTTTGATAAAGTGAGGAGAATAAAGTAAAATAGTCTTGGTCTTGTCATTTGCATCACTTAGAATAGGCGCTTCAGGAACATGTTACAGACTGAGGTTTCTATTTGTGCCCAACATAATCAGTGTGAATTTTGTTTAAATTCTTTATTAAAAACACTGATTTTCTTCTTAGAAATGTCTAAACATTACATTTAACAATTCATCATCCTATTTTCACTGTCATTCCAGCTCCACCGCTGAATATCAACAGATTTTATGAGGTGTTGACGGCAGGCGGGTGGAATAAAACGCAGGAAATCCTCCACCAAACAGACATATTTGGCACTGCAAATCCCTCCTCAAAGTTTCAGGACAAGCTCAAAAGTAAAACCTTTAAACCAGGGCAACCTCTTCCCGAGAACCCCAGTTTGGCACTGGGTTCTGCACTGGGAATGGAAGGGTCTGTGGAAGATCACAATAATACAGAAGTGGAGCTCCAACTTATACAATGCTCCAAAAAGCAAGGAAAAAAAAGCTTGCTTGAAATATTCAGTTTATTATAGACATAATTGCCAGTTAACATGCAATGGCTTTATAATCTAACATTAAGACTTTACAGGAAAATTCATGTACATATAAATATATATTCATCATGATATGCTCAATGATCCCAGTCTGTTTTGCAACACAAAAACTAAGCAACCACTTTCAGATCATTGTGTTGGGTCTGTCTACGTTACATAAATACCAGATGATGTTGAATGGTCCGTGACAATTACATTTTAATCACCGATTCATGCCGAGTTTCATTATAGTAAAGCCCTTAGCTTATGAAAAGAGCAGCAGTAGGTTTCCATTAAAGCAGATGGATATTTTACTTGCTGCTTTTCATGCTGGCAACGCACTGGAGAACGTTTTACTGCCGAAATGCTGCTTTCTCTTCAGGTATGCTGACAGAATATGAACCACGAAACTCATATTTATGACAGCCAACATACAGTTAAGGTCTGAACTTTATATTTACTTATGGTGGATATGAATCTGAAGGAAGTATTGGGCTTTTTTGGGAACGCCACCTTCAGTTTCTAAAGGAAAGGGAATTTGCAATGGAATAAGAGGCAGCTGTTCAAAGTGTGGGATCTAAAATCCTGAGCAAAACCTTTTCGTCAAATAACGTGAGGAGATCGGAATAATCTAATTTAATATGGGTTTATATATATATATATATATGGTAACAAATAGAGAGAAGGCAGTCCATATGCATGAATTGGAACAAGCTGCAGTGAAAAATACCTGAAGGAATCTAAAGTTGTAGCTGGGATTAATACATCATTCACTTCTCAACAAACTCAGTTTCTAATGGTGTAAAATGTGTTCTTTAAGCTTCTATGACTAAAGCTTTAAAACATCCATTTTTAGTGTCTTGTCAAAGAAAGAAAGAAAAACACTCCTTTGCACTGGAATCTCCCTCTCCCTCCACAGAAAAGCAACCAATGAGCTGAACATATAACACCTACACAGCCACTTCACTCCCACCATTAACACTGAACTTTGAGCGCCTACAACAGCTCTTTTCCTCCTGTAATTCATCTGAGCCAAAGAGCTCAATTCTCCCTCGAGACCGTCTAATACAAACATGTTGAGCTTGCCTCAGTATTTCCAAAACCACCCATGCAAGCCCCACTTGAGAGAAAGGGGGTCTAGCTCTGAATCAGTGCTGCTTTATTTACAATTCTTACAAAACAAACTTTAAAAAGCTAATTCACTTTTGCTCATGCAGTGGAGAGGCAATGAAAGCCTGGCCTTATGTTACAGGGTTGTAAGAGTGCGGGCAACACAAAACAAACAGTTGTGAGCCCAGCCTTCCTTCCTTTGCTTTACAAGGGGATGCAGATTGAAGAAATATGTTGGCTGTTTTGAGCAAATCCGCTTCATGGGTTTAGACTGTTGGAAAACCACAGTCGGACAGAAAACAAGCTGCCTGGCCAGAGCCTGTGTTTGAATTACACTCGGTGTTGATTTATCTCCTGCCCAGAGTGTGTAACTGAATGTCTAATGGACTCACTGTTCATTAGTAAATTAACACTTTTGAACATTTACATCATCAAGACTGGGTACATGTTTTCATGAGAGAAATTGGCTGTGTTTGATTTTGCTTGGAAGGTGGGAACCATTCTGAAGAAATGTCAAATTACACAAGTTAAATTTAAAAAATTGAGTCAATGCAAGACAAAAAAATATTAAGGATTTCCGATTATAGATTTAGTATTTTTTTTTTTTTTAATGAAGATTACCAATAACTTATTTTTTTATTTATTTTTAATAATAAAAAGACACCACAATATATGTATTTATACAATTTTTTTTTTATTATTGTTCATTAACTTAAAAAAACTATTCCAAATATATTCCTGTCAATTTTAAAGAGGCAGTCTTTAGATACGATTGTGTGGTTGGACTGAAAATCTTATGGCCTAACATGACTTAATTATAAGAACTTTTATTCACAGATGAGATGAAATATTAAAATAAAATCTCCATTTAAATTTGATTAGTTATTGTGTATTCTGTTCAGTGCAGCTTGCCAGACTATTGTGCACGCCACTAAACTTTGACCTGATGTAATTATTAATCTTTATATCTGGAAAAAAACCACAGTAACAAAGATGTGTTGTAAAAAAATGTTTGCCATAGTTGCTTTTTCAGCTGTACAGACAATAAATACACAGTGGTGCAAATAGGATTAAGTAGAATTAAATATCATTATGAACTATTTAATATTTTAATGTATAATCAAAATCTGTGACTGCACTGAAAAAAACTACACAGAGAAGCAACGTTCAGGTGTACAGATTATTCTGCTTTTTGTCATTTATATATGAAATGTCTGTGTTCATCTTGTTTCATATCAGTCGCTCCATTTAAATCCAATCGTATCGTCTTTCAGTTGGAGATATCAGCAAACATTGATTTGTTATCCATGAAACTGATATGATTTCATGATCAACCTGATGATTTACATCCCTTATCTCATTGTTTCATGAGATCAAGTTGATGCTTTTCTTTAAACACTGTACAGAAAGGAGCTGATGAATGCAACAGGTTAGTAACCTGCCTCTACAAATTAACACCACGGACATCTGAAACAGCCTCATGCACCGAGCATCTCATGTTGAAGCCATGATTACTTTTAGCTTCAGTTTCTCGACTAGAATTCACAAAGTGTGCTGATGAAAAGTCGGTATAAATAGTACCAACTGTATTTTAACTTTCCTCAGAACTTTTTCACATTAATCATTTATTTATTTATGTATTTATATTTGTTTATTTACATGGGTATTGAATCTTGGGAACAAGATTCTTTCTCGAATTAAACTAAATACGTAACCCTGTGATTTGGAGAATAGTTTTACAAAGCTTTACTTTAATAAGACACACGTTTTTCTAGAAGAAGACCTGCTTAGTCAGTACTCATTAGATGTTTTACTGATTACATACTGTCATTTATTATGTTATTATGACTTCCAATGTAACCAGAAAAAGTGTGTAAAAATGGAAAATGAATTCTTCAATCCTAATAAAGTCATGTTCATGTGTACGTACTGGTTAACTATGTGTTACTTCTTCACTTGTTCCCGATACCTAAAACCAGAAAAAAACATTGTTTTCATGCACCCATGCCTTTAATTTGCACAGTGATATTATTTATATCTAATTTAGGATTTTGTTTGTTACTTTTTGTTACTTGTTGTCATGTTTAATGCCTCATTTGCACAATATTATGCTTTTAATTTATTCATGTGAGACACTTTGAAGAGTTTAGTCCATGAAATGTGGTTGTTAACCCTTCAAAGCCCAAAGTAAGAACAGCTGAGCAGAGAAGTCCAAATGTTTGTACATGAAACTTTATTTGACCCTTTATCAAAATGTGAAAAAAGTGTTTTCTGCTTGTGGGTGTCCACCAGGGGGCAGGAGACCAGGACGATCAGGTGCCCGACAGGATTTTGAATAAAGTTTTTACCATAAAGTGATGCAAAATGTCTGAGAAACTTTATCAAATATGATACATTTGGCTTTACATGGATAAATAAACTTGCCTTGTCATGTCTTATATTGTTCTGTATCTACAGCTGCATCTCCTCTAGCTACATCCCATACCTGTTGTGTACAAGTAAAAACAAAAGTAAAGTCCAAAGCTTATGCATGGTAAATAAATAACACCCCCCTATCTTGTGGGAGCATTTCATGAACACCATTTAAATTAGATGCATATGTAAAAGGAATTTTTCTCTCTACCTTTGAGGTCCTACTTGTTTGTTTGTTTACTGTAAGTCTGCCTATCCAACAGTCTGACATGTTCTATTGGTATTAGGGCTTTAAAAATGTTCGCTGTTGGAGAGGCAGAAAATTGAGAGGTGAAAACTGAGGCCTGGGAGTGCCTTTCCAGTCATCGTGCCCTGGTGAAAACGAAGCGGGTGGCCTCACTCAGTGCAGGATAAAGCTGTCCAGAGGCTGCCTTCAGCATCCGTGTCTGTCTGCCAAGCACCGGTACCATGTCCCAGGGCCGGCTGGGAGGACAAGTCCGCTCAACAAGACCTCTGCATTGAATGCAGTCCATTTAAAATAACCTATGGATAAATAAATACAAGACAAAAGTCTGCTGTACAGTAATTGGCCAGGAAACCAAGAGAGACAAGCTCATTTACTGTAAATGGATCAGCTTTGAGTTGGTGAAGTGCACTTGGCTTACAGCGTGCATTATAACGATTTGGAAACTTCAAGTGAAGCTATTTTTTCTGCTGAAATATTCACACTGAAATGACTCAGATACAAATTTCTTTCACCGAGGAAACAAAACTGCATCTGTGTGTCCAACTATTAAGTAAATATAGCACTATGTCAAATATAGACACAAGCATAACAATGATGTAGAGCCGATTAGCAAAAACACAAACAAAGCCTTTAAGGCACATTGGGAGATTTAGCTGCTTTTTTTTCCATGATTATAATTATTTTATAGCTTTCAAGAAAATATATAAGTATGAATACATAATCTCTTAACTTCATGCAGACACACACACACACACACACACACACACACACACA
>JBAMIG010000010.1:13957465-13967642 GCA_037177335.1 Kiunga ballochi | reverse complement strand
CACACACACACACACACACACACACACACACACACACACACACACACACACACACACACACACACATGCAAACACACTTCATTTTCATTATAAATGTTAACTTTCATTTGTTTCCCACAACAGTGCATGCACTGATCTTCCTGACAAGCTGAACAAACTGCAGAAGAACAAGCCCACCAGGCTGTGGGAAGAGCGTCAAAGCAGCTCGCTGCTTCAGGAAATGCTGCGTTTAACCTCTGTAAAAATCAGGGTCAGAGCTCATGATGCTGGAAGCGTCACTATTTGTTTTCTCTTGACCAAAATACACAGTTTGGGAGCAAGTTTCCCTGAAACGTGTTGGTAACAATGATGAAGAGGTGACAGGATAAACATAAACTCACTCCAGTTATCACATCTATGTTATTTTAAAGTGGTACATTCAATAGTTTTTCCACTAAAGAGGTAAAAATAGATTAAACCCTCCATAAAATAGCTTAAAACTGACAATCAAGCTCTTCTCATAATTCTCCCTGCAGTAAATGACATGCAGACTCTACCGGTCAGTCCAACGTACATGTTTGAACCAGAAGATGAAATTAAATTAAAGGTATTACAGTAAGAAAGTTTCCCCTCATTATGAAAAAATAAAATAAATTAAATTCACTTGCATCATGTGAACAGCTCATAAAACTGTTTCAAGTGAACTAATTCAGTTCAGTACATATTTTTAAAACAATTTTTAGTTACTGCAGCCACTTATACAGCCGGCATGCAGCATTCAGTCATTGTGGTACTAAAACTTTTGCTCTTTTTGTCCCAGAGGTGCCCGTTGTACATCTACGCTTTAATAATTGCGTGCAATAAACTGCCTGCAAGTTTATGGTTGTTTAATATGTCATCCAACACGAAATGTGAGGTTTTATACGTCTGCCTAATGTAAAGCGCTGCTGTCTTTATTAGCTGAAAATCAGAGATCCCCCAGAAACCACTGTGACCATCCAGTGGTGAGCTGGTTTACGGAGGTGGATTGAATGGTCTGCAGTGAGAGGCTGTGGGTTGAGTTTCTCTGAGGTTATGGTCATTCTCCCCTGGGAAAGTGGTAAGGCCCGGCTGTTTACCTTGGAGTAATCCTGCTCCTCCCCTTATACTGTTCGCCTTCCACCTCATGATTTATGATTACCCGTATCGATGCCCAGTTTATGCAGGAGATGTTTGTAAACTTGAACAAAAAAAATGATCAGATTTAGATGAAAATAGATGTGGTTCAGAGTCTTTTCTCTTTGTGAGGAGGTGTATGGGTTGCATGGGCGCCACCTCCATGTCGCAGCAGATGTGTGTGTGTGAGTGTGTGTGTGTGTGTTGGAAGGGTTGGGGGTTAGGGAGAGACGTAAGGGTTGGAAGGTTGGGCAGGGTGTTAAGATTGGATAGGAGCTGAGGGGTGCATGCATCTTCAGCTAAAGTGGACTTGGACTTTCGCTCAGTTCGTCTCTCTCACAGCCTCAGACTGCAGGAATGAACCTTTTTTTTTTTTTTTAGCTCTGCTTTCAGTTCTGACCACCAAAGATGATGCTTCAGTGTAAGTCTTCATGAAGGTATCGCAGAAGCGAGCAGAGTCACAGCTCTGCGGCTCTTTCTATCTTTATCCCGCTTTTAATTTGGACACTGGGGAGAAATAAATAGCTGGAGCCACCCTGTTGGGAGGCAAATGACTGAGCCTGCATTTACCCCAATGGATATGGACACAAGTTCTGAATGGACCAGATTACATTGGGCATAATATTTCTCAGTAACATTCAGTAAGTTTGTTTTTTCTGAGGATCTTGGACTTTTTTCTGGGTTTTTACAAAGAAGATTAATGGTAATATTCTGTAAGTTTACATTTATTTCTTACTTTTAAATAAATTCTTGAATAAACTGCAAGATGCTGAGTGTTTAACATACATAATATTTAATTAGCAAATCAGTTTAGCATTTAATGGGTTTTTTCTTAATCAAATGACTGAAAATGTTATTTTGTTCACCAGATCTTTGGCTCAAGCATGTGCTCTTTAATATTACTTCATCAGTGGAGCCTGGCTGTGTTTTTGCTCTTCTCTCCAGTGGCTCTTGATGGAAAACCAGTTGGTTCACTTATTAGCAGAACGTAAGTTTTCTTTTTTAAATAAAATGTTTTAATATTTAGAAAAATTATTTCAGTTGAAATAAATATTTTCTTCAGTAAAAATGTAAATAGAATGATACCTATTATTTATTTTCATTCTTTTATTAAAACTAATTAACATAACTAACCAAAACAACTAAATAAAAATTTAAAACATGCAGTCTAATGAATTTTTTTTCACTCTTCTAAGTCTGTGACTGGTCTGAGGCATGTTAATGCTGCCACCTACTGTACTGAGGCTTTAGCAGACACACATTCAACATCGTGCCATTAAATGAAACTCAAAGGCTAAAACCAAACTGGTTGTATATAAAGAATTGTATGTCTTAGAAAATGACTGAGTTGTTACATAATTCCTATCTTGTGTAAATTCAAGCAGTAAAGATTTAATTCTATGTTTAACTCTTTTTTTTAATCCCTCTCTGCCCCTTTGCTGCTGTAAGGAGGAGGGCAGTGGGCCACATGCAGCTGATGCATGATAAGAGCCATTCCATGCACCAGTTCCGGCGCAGCATGTTGGTACAGGAGCTTCTGGAGGAGTTACACACGGCTGATGATCGTGTTTTGCCTGCACAGTCCAGAACTCCCAGCCAAACATTCAGTGGAAATGCTCTACACCAGAAGCCACCAGGAGCCACCAAAGACCTCCTCGAGAGGTTTATGCCGGACAGGGAGGGCCTAAATCTCCCTCAGGAGACCAACAAGGCTGTAGCTTATAAGGACCAGCCTCTGAAAGTTGCAACCAAAAGGAAGAAAAAAGTTAGGTTAGGTCGGCGCAGAGATAACGAGAAGAAGAGGTGGCGAACACGGTCTGCCATTTCAAAAGAGACACGAGGGACACAGAATCCTGCCTAAAAGACCCCGGACCTCTTATGGTGCTGCAACAAAACACTGACACTGACTGACTGATGCCTGACAGACTGTTTATGCTGCCAGGGGGATGCTTGTATGATAATATGTTGTATTTTTGTTTACTCACACTTCTCAGAGTGTCACCATGACGTCCTCTTAGATCCATATTTATTTGGGATTTCTCATCTTTAAAACTCTCGATGCAAAGCAGTGACATGCGTTGTAATATCTAACCAGCTGTGCACAGATTAAGCACAGGAGGAAGTATTTATTTCCTATATGTATCACAGGCAAAGAAATTGCTGAGAGTTCTGCTTTTGTTTGGCTCTGTCTGCATAAACGATCAAAAACACAGAGCCCCAAAAAACCTGTACAAACTGTGTAATTAATACAGCTGTTCAAATAGTTCTGCCGTAATTTATTTCACCTTGAAAATGTATATTATTTTGTGAATGTATTATGGTGCTGCTGACTAAATTCCATTATGCACTTTAGTTACATCCTGTATACGTTCTTTTGTGGTTGAGTTTTCATATAGTTTTCCTTGTTGATGGTACTACTTTTCCTTTCCCACGTAGGATCTCTCGTGGACTAATAACTTATTTGAAGCTTCATTAAACTCATCATTTCATATAACAGTTTATTTCTATGTAAAAAGCCAGAGTCAGAGGCTATCAGACTCAATGTTCTGCACTTGCACTGAGGGAATGCTGTACATGTTTCCAGTTAACCAAACATTAAAAATGTAGCCATTTCATACATGATTCCTGTTTTTATTATTTATTAGTGATGACCAGAATTCATGATCATCAGGTCAAGAGGTCAGCTAACGCAAAAATGAATCAGCAAGGGCAGATTAAAAAAATTTTAGAAAACTTTTGTGCAAAATGTTTTTTTGCAGATTTTTGTGATATGAAGAGATTTAAACAAAAACGTGCATTAAAAGTGAATTTGACTAAAACTCTGCATATAAAAAGATCACAGCAGCATCAGAAAGCATTGCATGTTATTGGTTATTCATCTGCATCACTGAACGGTGCTGCATTGATCATATATTTCCAGTGACCACTTAGCTTTTTTGTTTAGGGTCACACAAATAAAAAGACATTTTAACAGCATAAAATGTTCAGTACACCTTCAAATCTCCAGCCAAACGTGTGCAGTTTAGCAGTCATGCAAAAGGTTTTTAAAAATAAGTCTTTGCACTATTTTATATGAAAGAGAGAAAAAAAAAATCCCTGCAATAAATAATTTGTCACTCAATAAATCATCTCCTTAAAATAGTTACATAACATATCCAATAAAGTTCCACAAATGTATATAATAATAAGTCCTGTATTAGTGAGTGACTCGCAGCCTGACTAGATCAATATCGCTTCTAAACTTTGTGCATACAACCAACCCTGGCTTAGCTTAGCATTACCCAGGCCTCCTGAAACATTTCCATACAAGTGTCGCATTGTGGTGCTTTTTCAGGAGCTGGTATATAAAAAAAAAAACAGTTGATCTTGGCTCAACACAAATGAGCTGTTAGCGTCCCTCCTGAGAACATGTGGCGTCTCAACAACCACCGATTACAAGACCAAGTTTACCATCAACATCAGCTGCATCCTGTGCTAAAAGCAGCACAGACCATTAGCTGACACGGCCATAAATGCTGTGGAAAGCCTGATAAAGCCACAGATCATACTGAAGAAATCAATCAAAGCAAAAGTGTTGATACCTCAGTGGAAGAGGGATAATCAATGGACACAGCTCTGTATGGAAGGACCATCCTTTGGTTATTGGTTGTAGAATACAATTCAGTGTGTTAAAGTTAGCACTTATAAGTTATTATAAAAATACAAATAATAACTGAGCTTACTAAAAGAATTTGATGATCAGATCAGCATTTTACTGGAAACCTTTTTAAAGAGTTCAGAGCAGTAAACTCTGAGTCCTTGTCACAGCTACACCATGAAGTCATAGCATGAAATGGGAAAATAAAAACAGCATGAATCCTCAAATAATGACTAAACAAGGCAGGAATGAATAACCCATAACTTTTCTCTAAGCAGCTGGCGATATGCATAATTTCCCTTTAAATGCAGTCAGCCAGAATCAATATGGTCCAAGTGATGTTTGCTTTCCTTCCCCTTGCATTCAGGATCTCGCTTTGTGACGTGTTGTGTATAGATGCCGCTTTGGCTTTTTTAGGACATTAGAAGTAAAAAACGAGTCAAAGAAAATGACTCTGGATTAATAATGGTGCTAGTTTGTGAACCGACACAGCTTCAGAGACGAGGTGGAACAACAAAGATGGTGAGTTTGCCTGAATGATGAGATGCAATGAACTGTGGAGACAAAACCGATGTATTTATTCATCTGTTATTCTTATTAACCATTATGTATCCATTCACATCTTAAAAATCATCTTTATTACTCAGTTGACATTGATCTTTTATTGAACCAATAGTTTAGGTTTATTACATCTCATGTTTTGGTGGAATGAAATATAATCACTTATAGAATTGATTATTTCAAATGTATATCAAATGAGATTAAAGTTTATATGTGAATCTTTAGAGATACATCACTATTTGGTTACTTGTTTCATAGAGCCACTTTTGAAATTGAAGGAAAATACAGTATTTTTTTACACTAGCAGTGGAATCTGTCTTTATTGTGATGAATAAAAGCAGATTGTTTCCCATAAAACAGGATAAAAAGGTTGAAATGTATCATTTGTTTGGCAGTTCCTCAGCCAATGATGGCTGTTCCTAACACCTATGGAGTGATTTTCGCCTGCACCTGTGGAGTGATCCTCGGCATCGGGCTCTGTGCCAACCTGCTGGTCTTCTCTTTGTTTGCTAAGTACAACACACTGCGTAAAAACCGCCTGGATATCCTCCTCTTCAGCATGACACTAGCTGACTTCCTAACCCTTGTACTCATCCCCTTCACCCTGCACTCCGCTGTCAGCCACTCCTGGCCTTTAGGAGACACCTCCTGCAAGGTTTACCAGTTCCTGCTTGCATTCAGCTTGGCAGCCAGCACCTACTCGCTGTGTGCCGTGTCCATGACCCGAGCCATGATCATCACCAACCCGTACCAGCCGCCCACAATGGATCTCGTCATCCTCATGTTTATATTGGTCTGGGCTCTAAGCTTCTTCATCAGCCTGCCCTTGCGAATGTTTGCCACAAAGGAACGTCTGAACCCAAACCTGGCAAACTTCACCTTCTGCCTTCCAACCATTCATGAGCACCATTACCAAGTGGTCCTAAGCCAATTTGTGCTTTACTACTTTGTTCCAATGCTGGTCATCGCCTTCAACTATGTCCGCCTGGCTCTTTTTCTTCACAAGAGCCCTGTAATGTCAGTGTCCAGCGCCAGGAATACCCGCAGAGCCTCGGTCATGGTGTTCTTGGCTGCAGCCACCTTTTCAGTGTGCTGGCTTCCCGGCTATGTGCTTGAGCTTTGCGTGTACCTGGGCCGGTATCGTCACGGAGAAGCCTGGGATCTGTTCTACTTCATTTGCACTGTGCTCCAGTACCTGCATCCCTGCATCAACCCAGTGCTCTACGTGCTGCTGTCTAAACGCTATCGCCACAGGAGGGCAGCCTGGTTCTTTGGCTGTAACAGGAACAGAGTGCAGCCTCAGGTCATCAGCATTACCACGGACAGCTTTTAAATTCAGCTGATTTCTGTTAATATAAGTCATCCTGTTCTGTATTTCAATATTAAAACTTCTAAATAAAATGCAAACCAAATATAACCTTTATTATTATGTAATTTTGTGCTTTATCTCCTGTTTTAATGCAGCACATTGATTAGTATGTAAAGAAAATTTCTTAATGTGGTTCTTCTGTATTAGTTTGACGACAGGATTTATATCTAACCCCCATACCACTAATTGTCTTCCTAAGTAGTTAAAGTGATTATGTACATGTATATGGTGGGATATTTTAATTGTGTTGAAATTCAGACAAAAAATTAACAAAACAAACAAAAAACTCAGCAACAATTCAGACTTTTTCCCAGTTCTAGTAAATATCTCCATCCTTCTTTGCATTTCTGCTCTTTCCACTGAGCTGTTTTATGAACTGGAGGGGAAAAACAGAAGCTGGATTTGTGTTAGCAGTGTTTAGCTACATAAACATAAAGTATATTCTGTCCTGGACACGTTAGCAAATCTTTCTAACAACATGATAATGAACTGTAAATGCACTGGAGAGCCGATACATTTTTCCATCAGTGTCAAGTTGACTCGGTTATCTTCCAAACAGCAGTAAATCATGCAGATGGGTTAGCTACCTCTGCAGAAGATGCCCATTAAATGTGAGCTGAATGATCCTGCAATATTAGAACTGCAAGAGGAGTAAGGAAAAGCCGTTCAGTGAGCCGCTGCTTTTTACCTTCATACAATCAAACTGAGCCATCAGTGGTGAGCTGAATCACTCGGCAAGTCGATTAGATTGTGGATAAAAAAAAATGTCTGTTGTGTTTCCAGACTTTATTTCAGCACTTCAACAAAATGCCTACAGATGAACTGAATGAAGAGGTGAGATGATGAAAACCGAGAAGTTTGACATGAATCAGAAGTCTAAATCCAGTTTGGTACTGTAGGTGTTGTGTTGTTGATGTATTCATCTGTCACTACTGAAGATATTTTCTTATGCGAGATGAAGTCGTATTTAGCTGTTGACTCGGGTTTAATGACACATTTACCGTACAAACCTTAACAACTGTAAATAACTGTGTCCGGGGAATCCACACAGTAATCCTAAGGGTGCCATTTCTGACCAGTAACATTCCTCAGGCAGGCATCAGAGGATAAACACACACCGTGATTAGAGCTCTTTTCTAATGGAGCTTAAAGTGTACTCATACAACAATCAAATGGATGTGGAAATGGAGTAATACAGCTTGCTCTTTCTGTAATTAGAGACAATCTACCCCTCCCTATGGCAGCTTACCCCCCGACTTTTGGTCTTCTCTGTCGGGAACATCGGGGCAGCTGGCCTGACTTGTATCTAGCTGCTACAGCCAATCAGCATGATGGAAATGCTGTTAGAGACATGTAGTCTGCATCCATTATCAGTAAAACCGTCGCATACACACAACAAAAGCAAAAAACGTATGTATTGTTAATTAGTGTGAGGTTGCTGGTTCAAACCTCGGGTCGGGCATTCTCTGCAGAATTTGCATCTTCATCCCACGTTAGCATGGGTTAATGCGGGTACTCGGACCTCCTCCCACCATTCAAAGACATAAATTAGGTTAATTGGTCATTTGAAATGTGTGTGGACCCGTTTGTCTCTGTGTTGATGGACTGGTGACCTGTGCAGGGTGTGTCCCACACCTCTGGGGATGGGCTCAGCAACCCTTAAAAGTCAGATAAGTTAGATAATCTGTATATTCTAATAAATGTGCATACTAAAAAAACAACTGTTTTACTGATAATGCTTGCAGACTTCATGTCTCTGTTAAGACATTATTCACGGAAGAGAGGATAGTTTAAACATTTAGTTTGGATTTTCAACAAAACAGAAATTTATTTTACCAACACATGAAAGATTATGTCAGAAATGCTTTTGTGTTTTTTATTTGCCTAAATGTTTAGGTCAAGCATCTCTGATCAAATCATGACCACACTGGTGGCCAGGATGTTCAAAACAATATTGGATTTGACCTTGTTTGCACATTTACAGTGTATCTACTGCAACACTTGTACATTGTTATGATGCACTTTAACATTAAAATACCACATTTAAAAAATAACAGCCAAAACACTTTATAATTCGTGTGTGTGTGTGTGTGTGTGTGTGTGTGATAATCATAATTCTTTATTAATTATTCATTTTAAATGAATACTTGTTGCTGGACCCGACCGGAGAAGACAGAGAAGCGAAATAGAAAGTAAACACATCCCAAATAGAAGAGAAACCACAAAGGAAACAATGCAATCCAACCAGATAGCATTCCATCTGCTACACCTGTACAAACAAACATATCTCCTGGGATCCTGCAGTCAGAGATTAGCAAATGCCAGAAGTAAACAAGAAGAATATCGAAATAAACAAAATACATTCACAACAAAAAGCAAAAACACACAAACAAAAACTAACTCAGAATTATCACATCAGGAAATATGACTCTTCATGAATAAACCTAAAGAACAGCTCAGTGTGGTCATGCAGAACGTACGGGGTGAAAGGTGCTCACAGAAAGGTGTTCATGCTAAAACCACCCCCACTACCCAAAGGTCAGAGGCAGGTCAGGACCCCCGAGACCAGGGCGAACGGCCGTCAGTCCCGAACAAGGACCCCAGCCACGTCAGCCCGGGGCAAACCCAGCACCTGCCCAGGAGGCAGCAGAGGGAGGGGGAGGTCAGGGGGAACGGGCCCCAGCCAGAGCCGGCCACAGTCAGGGGGAACGGGCCCACAGTCAGGAGGAACGGGCCCCAGCCAGAGCCACCCACAGTCAGGGGGAACAGGCCCCAGCCAGAGCCGCCCACAGTCAGGGGGAACAGGCCCCAGCCAGAGCCACCCACAGTC
Source organism: Kiunga ballochi (assembly GCA_037177335.1). NCBI lineage: Eukaryota > Metazoa > Chordata > Actinopteri > Atheriniformes > Pseudomugilidae > Kiunga > Kiunga ballochi. The sequence continues at coordinate 13,958,111 of JBAMIG010000010.1, read as the reverse complement.
AGAGGGAACGGGCCCCAGCAGGCCCAGCTAGAGCCGCCCACAGTCAGGGTGTACGGGCCCCAGCCAGAGCCACCCACAGTCAGAGGGAACGGGCCCCAGCCAGAGCCACCCAGTCAGAGGGAACGGGCCCCAGCCAGAGCCACCCACAGTCAGGGGGAACGGGCACCAGCGGGCCCACCCAGAGCTGTCCACAGTCAGGGGGAACGGGCCCCAGCGGGTCCAGCCAGAGCCGCCCACAGTCAGGGGGAACGGGCCCACAGTCAGGGGGAACGGGCCCCAGCCAGAGTCGCCCACAGTCAGGAGGAACAGGCCCCAGCCAGAGCCGCCCACAGTCAGGGGGAACGGGCCCACAGTCAGGAGGAACAGGCCCCAGCCAGAACCACCCACAGTCAGGGGGAACGGGCCCCAGCCAGAGCCACCCACAGTCAGAGGGAACGGGCCCCAGCAGGCCCAGCCAGAGCCGCCCACAGTCAGGGGGTACGGGCCCCAGCGAGCCAAGTCAGAGCCGCCCACAGTCAGGGGGAACGGGCCCCAGCCAGAGCCACCCACAGTCAGGGGGAACGGGCCCCAGCGGGCCCAGCCAGAGCTGTCCACAGTCAGGGGGAACGGGCCCCAGCGGGTCCAGCCAGAGCCGCCCACAGTCAGG
>JBAMIG010000010.1:13932079-13954117 GCA_037177335.1 Kiunga ballochi | reverse complement strand
AGTTAAGCAGTCTGTTTATTTATTTATTTATTTATTTATTTGTTCAGCAGTCTGTTTATTTTTCAGCAGTCTGTTTATTTGTTTATTTATTTGTTCAGCAGTCTGTTTATTTGTTTATTTATTTATTTGTTCAGCAGTCTGTTTATTTTTCAGCAGTCTGTTTATTTATTTGTTTATTTATTTTTCAGCAGTCTGTTTATTTATTTGTTTATTTATTTTTCAGCAGTCTGTTTATTTATTTATTTGTTCAGCAGTCTGTTTATTTATTTGTTTATTTATTTTTCAGCAGTCTGTTTATTTATTTGTTTATTTATTTGTTCAGCAGTCTGTTTATTTATTTGTTTATTTATTTTTCAGCAGTCTGTTTATTTGTTTATTTATTTGTTCAGCAGTCTGTTTATTTATTTGTTTATTTATTTTTCAGCAGTCTGTTTATGTTGCAGAGCTGACTCGCATGTCGGTACACAGCAGAAAACATTTACACTGAGCCAACCAAGCTGCAGAACAAGAGAGGCCTTGTTATTATTTTGCTCTTACAGGTAAATACTGATAAAAAAGGGAAACGCTCTGGCTACAAAGAAAGAGGAAGGAGGAAAGTTGGCTGTTGAAACTGCTATGAGTTCAGTTGGAGTTGCTGCATGTAACAGGCTGCAGGCAGAAATGAGATGCTTTTAAAATCCTTTCTGCTCACGCAGCATTTTGCTAGTGTTACCTGAAAACTTTCATAATCTATAACACATCAGCTGGAATATAATAAACTTTTATTTATATCCTAAAATAAACATTTTAGGGAGACTTTTGTCAAATTTGCATTTAGATTAATTTAATTTACTTTAAATATAATCTATTTTAATTTATAGGGAAGTCTACATATTATACTGTAATTTCCTAAAATAAATTAGTATATTCTTTAAATAAGTTATTTTCTGGTTAATTCTGAAAAACAAAGTTTCATCATAGAAATTATTGTAATTTAGTAATTTTTTTATATTGTTCTTTAATCTAAAATACTGACACATAGTTTACAGTTCCTTTCTTCCATTTTTCTAAAATAATCAGATATTCGTACTTTTATAAGGAGCTCAGTAAACACTGTAGCAGTTCAGTCTGTAGATGTGGGGTCGCCTATATCCCGTCGTAAACCTGTTAAACCTGAAGCGGCTCACAGCATCACAGCAATACATTTGGCTAAAAATATATCAAAACCTTAATTACACAATGGTGGCACAGTGGTTAGCGCTGTAGCCTCACAACAAAGGTTGCTGGTTCGAGCCCAGGCTGGGAGGTTTGTCCAGTGGCCTTTATGTGTGGAGTCTGGATGTTCTCCCCATGTATGCGGGGGTTCTCTCTGGGTATTTTGGCTTCCTCACACCCACAAGAACACATGCATGTTAGGAAGATAACTATGGTTAAAAATTATGCTTTGGAAGTGTCTGCTAAATGACTATAATATAGTGTATAGCATTATTTATTAATTTAAAAAAGGGACATATTTCACATCAATGAGTAAAAAAACACATGTAAATCATTGCAGAATTAGCATCATGGCTAATTTCCATCAGTCTGTCAATAAGTGCATAAAGTTAAATATGTAAATATTTCATATCAGCAACGTGATCTGTGCATATCACAATACATACGACCGAACACTAATATGTGATCATGTAAACACTAAAACACACACACCAATGCCAGCAGAAGTCAGCAGGAGTTCAGGAAGTCTGATAGTGGTGCAACAGTCAAATGTCAGAAGACAGGAGTCTTTAAGTATATATATAAAGATAAAATCCTCAATAAAAATGTACTCTGAGAGCTTTGAAGATGCCCTTGATTAATAACGCATGTGTGAATATGATCTTCCTGCAGTTGCCACCAGCCTGGATTCTGGACGACTCTGTCTGCTAAAAAAGGGAAAGGCTTGATCAAGGGGTGAAATAATCCGAGGTGGACATGCAGAGGCATTTGCAAGGAACCCCGCCCTCTGGATTCGAGGTGTCTCGTTTCATGTCTCGCTACATTCCTCATTACCTATCTGCAAAATCCTGAACATCAACTTCAAATGACAGCAGGCTAAAATTGGTAGCTATCAAAACACAGGAACTGGCAGGAAGCATGGCCGGGGTATCCGCTTTCTAAAGTGGAAGCCCCAGGTTCAGACACCTCAGGGCGAGGAGTCTAAGCTCTGCTCGCTCACAGCACAGGATGAACAAATGCAGCTGAAAGTTCACTAAACGAAACACTTTGACACTATTAACTGGATACAGCAGCATTCCCATCTTTATCATAGAGTCCAGTTTATTTTAAAATAATTCCAATTCAGACTTTGCAAAAGGGGGACATCTTGGGTCTCCAGTCTCTGTTGTTTCTACTGACAGAAATGATGTACATTCAGAGGTGGAGAGGGAAAAATGAAGTTATGCACTGGGACGGGCCAGGGGGGAACTAAATGCACGGGACTGATCTGATGCATTATGTGGATTCATTACATACTGTGTGTATCATTCAGCACCTTTAATGACTTATAAACAGGAAATGCTGGTAAAAAAAACCAATGGTTTAAAAAAAAAAAAAAAAAACTCTTGTGGTGGGCTCAGTGCAGTTGTTTACAATATTTGCATTATTTTACCTTGTGTGTCTGAAATAAAAGGCTTTCATAAAGAGCAGTCCTAAAGGTGAAGCTTTATAAACTACAGGCTGTTGCATCAATCGCTGCGCTTTGGAGGGTTTGGGATTTGAACTTTTAAATAGTGTATTTTAAAAATGTAGCTTTTTTAAACCACATAAAAAAGCTTTACATTGAATTAGAAAATCTTAAAATGAGATCTGCTTCCTACTCTAAATAAAAAAAACCACACATCTGGCTTGCGAAAGCTGCTGCTGGACCAAGATTACAGTCCCTTCCTAAATAGCTGTGAAGTTCTCTACTTCCCTCACAGGACGCGTTTTCACACTAGCAGGACTGAAGTTTAAACTCTGCCTTTCATGTGAGCTCAGAGGAAATCTTAGCTTAGATTTGAACAGTTTTCTTCCCTCCACTGGGTTACAGGATGGATGTGATGCTTAATGTGTCTGTTAGATGATTATCACACAGTGATTCACTTCTCTTTCAGTGCTCATCCTGTTTAGCTCAACCTGTGAATAAATGTCACATTTTCTCTTCCCAAACAGTAAATATTTGGCTTCTGCCACATCAGATGATAACTCAACCGAACTTGCTTTCCGTCATGTATTTTTCATACTGCAGAAGGAGCCCACCCCAGCTATCAGCAGATGAGGCAGGTTGCCAGTCTGTTGCAAAGAAAAGCAACCATTCACACTCACTCCAAAGAGAATATGGAGTGACCAGTTCGATTAGCCTAATCTACCAGAAACATTTAGAATGATCAATTTACTTAACGTGCACGTTTTGCAACACTTTGCACAAATAATTGATACAGATAATAAATAAAATGGGGCGCAGATCAGAGCCTCAATATCTTTCTATATCTGTAATGCTTTTACGGTTTAAAGCACTTTGAATTGTCCTGTACATGAAAGGTGCTGTACAAATAAACTCGCCTTGCCTACTGAAGTGAGAAATGTTCAGATTTCTGTTAATAAAACCGTCATCATTAATATTTCCCAGTTCTCTTCCAATACTAACAAAACGTGTTAAACGAATCAGCAACTTCCTTCATATTATAAAAATACCATTTTTCTTCAGTATTTGATGAGTGTCCTGCAAGCTTTATTTTTCATTATTTTCCTCACATTGTTTTTATTATCTAATAATTCATTATGTTTTTGAACATAAATAGGATACTTGTTCATTTGTTTTTGTAAATACTTTGCATTTCTTCTGTCTTTAATCCTCTATTATAAAAACTCTTTATAAAAAAGACTTTTTTCAGTTTCTCCACAAATCTTTTGTGAATTAAAGTTAATCTGGTTGATTTAATTTACGTTTTATTATCAGTCCATAGAAACAAGCTGCATGATGAAGAGTTCCTCTGGCGCTCTTCAGTTTGGGGATTCCAGTGAAAGTAAAGAAAGTTACTGAGGCACTCAAGAGGATTAATACAGTTTAAAGAGGATTAATACATTTTAAAAGCTTTATTTAGTCATTGCTTGATCTATAAAACATGCCAACGCATTTCAGCCTAAAGGGGCCTTTGTCAGGGAACTATGTCATGTTTTATTGTTTTTAAATAAGTTCTTATCATACAATATTCAAATATCTTAATAAAGTCATCATATGTGCAATTAATGTCCTTCTTATTATAAACATTTTCATCTAAGTTAGCCATTTTTAAAAGGACTTATTGTCTCTGATATCCAAATTTAAAGCAGGTTGGATCATTTGACAGTCTAAATGCACCAATCAAAGTATGCTACAGTGTGTATTAGTCAGTGAAGATATTCAGATTATAAAATAATAAAACATTGTAAAATAGTTTTAAAAATATTTATAATTTCTATAAATATAAATATTAAAAAATTAACAAACACCGAGCAGGATGTCTTTGCGGGTAGGATGAAATGCTTGACATCCCATTATGTCCCCTTTTTGTCTAATCTGCACTTATTCTGTGCTTATTTTGTAACTTTTTCCAGTGTCTGAGACGCCATCATCACCAGCCTATCTATGTCACCCTGGCTTTGGTTTCCCACTTGCTCCTTTTGTACTACTGGAGATAAAACATAACTAGCATTTCTGACTTGCTAAAAACGCCTCGTTTTGTTTATAACACAATTTAAACACACAAAACATGCCGTACACATGCATTCATTCACTTCTACTACGAATAGCAATGCCAGATATACACCTACAGAAATACGCACATGCACACAGTGCAAATATTTGGCCTGGGAGGTGAAAGCCAAGGGGAGTTGCTGACACAAGTTGCGACTGTGATTACATCACGTCTGTAATGGGTCAGAAAGGAAACCTATCCTGTGTATATTTAGACAAAGACAAGCTATTGAGGGTCAGTTGTGGTGAAACAAAATGCTCATGAAGGAAGTCGTATCCTTTATGAATATATTCTTCCAAAAAACAGATTAAATAGTTATCAGGAATAATATTTTCTCATTGTATTATATTTACACAAACTTTTACATCACTATGTACTGATACAATCATTCTACTTTATTTTTACTACAATATGTGTTAAAAACAGTCCCAATATAATATTTGAGAGACTGATTTATTTAGTTAAAGCGGGATTAGAAAGCAGATGTTCTTATGCTGTGAATGAATTCGCAGTATCTTGTTACTGAAGGGGTTCTCCTGCCTTCGTTGCTCCAGCCATTAATAACGAAGGGAGGTTCCTCACTGTCAGCCATCGTGCTCCCTGCCAGCTTTATGGCATGTGTCCATGCATATCTATCTACATAGCCCGTCTGTATGTATTTATATGGACCTCCACATAAACATAGTGACAAAACATGCAGCATGCACACTTTCATTAGAGACACATTATGTATCTTCTTAAAGAGAGATTTTGTTCTTGAATGGATAAATATTCCTTATTAAAACAACTGAAATAAAGCGAGTTTGGATCCTGTCTGACAGATAAATGTTGGATTCGTTCTGCTTCCTCTTTGACAGATATGACCTGCAGTATTAGCACCATGCTTGTTTGTTGTTGCTTGTTTCCTTGGAGACAGTGGAGACCTATTGCCTCTGCTCCGCCCTAACACACAGTTGGTGCATGTGCTAGGCTAACACATTAGCAGCAGGTGGTAACAAGTCATGAAGCTGATATTTGACTCTGAAGTCCTAAACTTTGTCCAGCATTCATGTGAGAGAAAAAAATAAAGTCCTGCAGGAATTTTTAACCTGAATGCAAATAAGGGATCCTTTGTGACACAAAGGTTAAGATCTGCAGTCTGATTTTAGTTGTTCTGATTGAAACTTTTATTAATATGTTATTGTGCTACTGAGTTCACATCTGCAACATCTGGTTTCATGAAAAAGTAGTAAAGTAGCAGTAAAAAGTTTCATGCTTTGGATAAAACCTTCCCCTTATTATCTCAGACTTCTGCAGCAGCCTCTGTTCAGACCTTTACAACTGAGACCTTTAGGTGCAAGAAACCAAGAATGTTATTTTGGCTGCAGCTTCCTGAAGCTGCTATCCTCTCTGGCTACTAAGGTGTCAGTCAAGCCAGCAGTTTCCACTGCTGAGTCTGATGACCCTGCATGCAAGAGGCTCTGCACTTCATTGCATTCACTTTTATTTCATCTTATTTTATTCAAGACAGAACCTGTAGCTACTTGACTCTTATTAGCAGAGATAGCAGCATTCATTTGTTGTCCTGGTCTCTAAAATGGGAGTTTAGGGACCCAAAGTAGTCATGGTGTAGGTCCTGGAGGGTCCCCTTGAGACAAGAATAACCATGATTTCATGAATGAAGGACCTGAAAGGTGAGGAACTCGTCCCTGAAGACACGCTCTGGATACAATCTGGCCATTTTACACCAAACAAGATGGAAAGAAAGAAGCAGAACTCCTTCATTTGAATACAAAATGATTGGTTGCCACATGTTTGGAAATGTCTGCGCCTTCGCTTTGAAGTGATTGAACATGAGAGAGACAGCAGCAGCAGCAACAGCAGCAGCAACAAGTGTCATCTGGTCTTCCAACATGGGGAGGGCTTTGGAGTTTAAAATGGTGAGAATATGATAGCCTTCTGGAGCTGTTAGTATCGCCTGCAAGTGGAGATCTGTGGACACCACTGAAAGTTGCCAGTTCGGAGGCACTAATCTGACTAAAAAGAGGTGGTGTCAACAAATAACAGTGCAACGATTTAGGATATCAACAGCTACAAGTGCTGGGGAGCAAAAGAGGGAAATTGCTTTAACTGAGGAAGGAGGGGGGTGCATGAAAGAGAAAGAGAGATAGAGAGAGATAGAGAGATAGAGAGAGAGAGAAGAACGGTCGAGGAAAAGAGCAATAAGAAAGCACCAAGGAAGTGAGTGACGGATTTACCCTCAGAGGGGTAAAAAGATGACTGTGGTGTCTCAGGACAATCACGAGGAGACCGTGGTGGTCACTCCTTTGTTGCAAGATGTTGCTGACTTGGAGCAACAGGACCAGGAATGCAGCGAGAGGGTGGTCATCAACATCTCAGGACTGCGTTTCGAGACGCAGCTGAAGACCCTCTCGCGCTTCCCGACCACGCTTTTGGGAGACCCGCGCAAAAGGATGCGTTTCTTTGACCCTCTGAGAAATGAGTACTTCTTTGACAGGAACAGACCCAGCTTCGATGCCGTGCTTTATTATTACCAGTCAGGAGGCAGGCTACGGAGGCCCGTGAGCGTGCCCGTGGATATTTTCCTGGAAGAAATAAAGTTTTATGAATTTGAAGAAGAGGTCATACAGCTTTACAAAGACGACGAGGGTTTGGTAAGAGAGGAGGAGCGCACGCTGCCCAATAACGAGTTCCAGCGACAGCTCTGGCTCCTCTTTGAATACCCAGAGAGCTCGGGACCCGCGCGCATAATTGCCATTGTGTCAGTGATGGTCATTTTGATATCTATCATTATATTCTGCTTGGAGACTTTGCCCGAGTTCAGAGATGTCCCCCCAGAGACTGACAGCCAGGCCAATGGCAGCTTTCAAAGCAAAGAGCCCAATCCGTTCACAGATCCCTTTTTTATGCTGGAGACACTTTGCATAGTGTGGTTCTCCTTTGAATTCACCATGAGATTTCTGTCCTGTCCCAGTAAGGCCGCGTTCTTTAAAAATATAATGAACCTGATCGATGTTGTGGCCATAGCCCCATATTTCATCACCCTGGGCCTCGATTTGGCAGAGAATCAGGGCAGCAGCCAACAGGCTGCGTCTTTGGCCATACTGAGGGTCATCCGCCTGGTGCGTGTTTTCAGGATTTTTAAACTCTCCAGACACTCCAAGGGACTTCAGATTCTTGGCCAAACGCTAAAGGCAAGCCTCAGGGAGCTGGGATTACTCATCTTTTTCCTGATTATTGGAGTTGTATTATTCTCCAGCTCAGTTTATTTCGCTGAAGCAGAAGATCCCGACTCTGAATTTTCCAGTATACCTGATGCCTTTTGGTGGGCTGTGGTGACAATGACCACGGTTGGCTATGGAGACATGTGTCCCTCCACCATTTGGGGTAAATTTGTTGGATCCTTGTGCGCAATCGCTGGTGTGCTGACCATAGCGTTGCCAGTCCCTGTAATAGTGTCCAATTTCAATTATTTCTACCACAGAGAGAACGAAGAGGAGGAAAATGTTCAGTATGTTCACGTGACTTGTGGGCAGCAGGAAGCACAGCTTTCATTAAGCGACAGTGACTCCATCAAAAGCAACCAGTCGCTCTCCAAATCCTCCAAATCTGAATCCTATCAGGGAAGCAAAGAACTGGAAGCTCTGACACTCCTACATGTATATGAGCCAGAAACACAAACTGAGAAACTGACAGATGTATAAAGGGGACGATTGTGTATCTGGTGAGTTGTGATTAGTGGAGCCAACAGAACACTTCAGGTTTATTACTGTCAGACTTGTATTTTGCGCGCGCAGTCTCCAAGAAAAGATTCACAATATTCTGTCAGCAAAAGTGTCACTCTGAATATGCACTATGACACTTGGCACATTTTCACACATGTGCTATTGTTAGAACTACATGACATCACCGCAGTGCGCAAATATAGTTTGCCATCTCGGGCACATTGCGCATGTCCACTTTAAGCTTTTGGCGTGGCTTTTTTCGGTGTTAGATATCAGGCTGGTCTAATGGCGTTAAATAACACGAATGGTTAAGGTCGGGTGGTATCAGCATCGTCCCATGAGACTATATGCCACGCACAAATGTTAAAAAGTGACGGTCAGTCTTGCATTATTGGAGGGAGATGACAGGATTTGGATGTTAAGGGTCACATTTACAGCAGCCTTGTTGAATTAAGGATTTAATCTAAAAAAGGATGAATGAGTGGATGCTTCTGTGGATTGCAGACATAGCTATTTTTGCTCACTAATTGAACTTACTCAGATCTCCTGATTGAGGGTTGCGCGTTAAAACGTCCATAACGCACAACCCGTTTTCCAAATAGCTTTTTTTTTATGTAATGTGATGCAGCCGTCCTGTGAAAATGGATAACAGGTTTGAGTGAAAAGGATAAAAAAAGAAAAAAGTCGTGCACGTTTACATTGTTATACCTACTTACAAGAGACGCCGGGTGATTTTTGAATGGTGGAAAAATCCTCTTGATCTTAAATAAAAGTGGATCAAAATAGAGATAAGGTATACATTTACACACAATGCACAATTATTTAGTTATGAAGCAAATTATGTCGTTTTATTAGAATAAAAACTTAAATCCGCATCATGAAATGAAACGATGGTTGTCTGTCCTGTTTTAGAATAAACAAACACATTGGATTTAATCAGGGAACCAAACTGTCTTTATGTTTCCTGAAAGTCTGCACGTGCTTTCACAGGAATCTGATCAGAGCAGGAAAAAGAATGAGCTCTGAGCGCCACTGTGTGGATGATGGATCTCCTCGCAGACAGTAGCATATTAACGCTTCAGCTGCAGCATCTTTGCACTGTTACAGATAAAGCACAGTGGTCACTCATGTGTCTGGATGCTTGCAAAGGTTCACCAAGTCCCACCAACTACGTTAACACACAGACTTTATTTTCTGCTTACAGGTGGCAGACAGTGAGGTCAAGCTCGTCCTTTCAGAATCACAAGGTACACAGGTGGCATTCTCCTCTTCTCCAACATATTGGCTCATTTTCTCATGGATTACCTTTGCAATGCCAGTATTCTACAGAAACTTCACGATGGACACTTATGAAGAGAATAATGGGCAGTAAAGCAACAACAGTAACATTCTTTTATTTAGACTAAATGAATGTAAGAAAGTATGTTGCATATTGAATTTCCCTCCTTCATCCAGCTTCTACTGCAAAGTTTAAAATGTAACCAGGAAGCACTGTAAGCTCATGATAATGAGTGTAACATGTACTATTCAGTGAATTTTAACTGTAATAAATATTTATTTTTTTATTTAAACATTCATATGAGTTTAACTTCTTCTATTTTTATGAACACATTAATATATAAACAGCCACTCATCATTTTAACCTATTCAGAGTGATCAGACAGATGTGTTCATTCTAAAAAATAAAAAATAAAAATATAAACAAGTTCAGTGGACTTTATCACCTCTGGGGCTGGATATTGGAAACAATGGTACCAAAACTGGCCTGTCTTCCTAAAAAACTATTTACCTAATGGAATGTCACTGTGATAAATTGAGGGTATTTATTTGGTTAGCTGTATCAGAAAATTCAGCAGACGCTTGATAAGCGGCTTTTGGGGTTAAATTGGCTTTTTTAGAGTCGAAGTTTTGAATGTTTTATGGACCCTGGTGACCAAGCACAAACCAACATGTATATCAGTGAGAGCCAAGTGTCAAAAGAGTGTTGTTTCAACTGATAACATGGAGTCCTTGTGTTTATTTGTGCAGTTTGGAGGGGAATTAGTAGTTAGTGCTGTCCGTGGTGCTGAACAAAATCATTCCCTGCAGAACATCTGGTCCAGTTTGCACAATTTATCATCATATGTGCAGCTTCTGGAACCTAAAGCAACAACAACTTTACACTAAAAAACAAACTACTTGATAAATGATAAAGGACAAAATCCTGGGTGTGTGAGACCTGCACAAAGCCAGGATTCAGGTGAATTTATCAAGGCGTTCACATACAGTCACGTCTTAATTTTTTTATTTCTACTTGTCTAAAATAAAATAATAAAGAAAAGCATAAAAATGACTGACTTAAAGCAACTTACGCCAGGATCTGCAGTTGCGCATCTTACGTCAAACTAACGCCTGGAAGCTCATCAAGGAGTGGCTGAATGAAAAGGTGATGTTTTAATCTCTTAACACACAAGACTGATTTATCAAATTAGGATTATTTAAGGTGTCAGGCACAGCTACTTTAGGGGGATTTGTCTATAGTTGCAGAATGATGGTGCCAGTGCTGACACAGAGGAGCTCTTGTTTTTGTGGTGTATGAAGAACTTCTGGCGGCGTCCTTTGCCGGTCTGCATTGCGTCGAAACCCTCCAACTCCTCCTCCTCCCGCTGCTGCCCTCCCTCTCCCCTCCTTTCCTTCGCCTCCCCTGCACTTGCATGTGAAATGCACAGCAAAACATGCTTGCCGTTGCTGAGAAACTCTTCGCTACACCTGTCTGTTCCTCAGCCAGCCGTTTTGATTTTCCAAACCGCTTCCATCTTTTTCTAATCGGGCTCAGCATCCTGCTCAGAAGCACGTTCTGATCGGCATCTTGTTTAGGGGCAACAAAACAGCAGATTTCTGCTGATGCAGGGATGTCTGGAAATGTCAAGGGCTCGCTTATCGCCCCTTAATGCATCTCCCCCGAATTGCAACGCAAGATTTTCTGCTGCGGTACTCAATGTAAGCTCATCTCACCAACGTGCCGCCGCGCAAGCAACTACCGAGCCTGCACACTGGCAGTTGCCTCTTTTTGCTCATTTTTTCCATCTCAGGCTCTCTTTATTTGATTAAACTGGTTTTCATTTTTAATTATCTTCTTTGCAGCACAGCTTAGATGACTATGCGCACAGTAAAGCTCTTTAAATGCGCAACGTAAAGTTTCCACCTGACACCCACCGGTGCCCCGCTGTTGGATGATTTTACTCAAGGCAAAGACGCATTCAAGACCTCTTAAGCTCAAGCCACGGTAAGTACCACAAACTGCGGACTTGTACATTATTTTTCTCACAGTATTTAGTTGACTAAGAGCCTCTGTTGATGTCAAAGTACTATAGTTGCTCCGTTATGAGTTTGTCTGGATGTGGAAACAATGATGCAAGAAGAAGTTAAAACAACACCAGCATAAATTGCTATGCGTCACCTTACAACTCAGGCTGGTGAGAGTGGCTAGGATAAATGTTGACATGCTCCTTCAAGATATATCACCAAAGAACTGATTTAAGAAACTAAAACATTTCTGCAGAAACGCCATGTGATTGTAATAAAATGGGATTTCTAAAAATGAAGGAAAAGCAGCACTTTAGGAAAAAACTTACTCATGAATGTTGTTTTTTTTTTTTTAAGCTAAATGATCATAATCCTTTAATAATGTTTATTGATCTCAGTAGTGGATGGTTTCACTAATTGTAGTCCTTGATATGTAAATAAATAAAAGGAGCAAACTACATAAAATTGCTGAGCCAGCAAATATCTTGGCTGTTTGATTCCATTATTCCCTCCCTCCTTACCTCCCTCCCTCCCTCCCTCCCTCTCTCTTTGGGTGACAGAAGCAGCAGCAGCAACTGCTGCAGATGCACTGGAGAGCAGCAATGGTCAAGTCAGCGAGAGCCGCAGTGGAGCCGCACTGAGGCAGAGCAGCCAACCACCCCCCTTGCAACTGGGGACGCCTCCAACAATCTAAGGGGTGTGGGAAGCTGAGGAGTGGAAAATTTCTCCCAATCCCGAATGCCTGCTCAGTCTGACTAACCAACAACCCCAATACATTTTCTGTCTCCTCTTCTTTCACATCGTCCTCCTCTTCCTAGTCCAAAATGACTGTAGTAGCAGGGGATAACATGGATGAGACCTCGACCGTCCCGGGCCACCCTCAGGACACCTACCCCCCTGATCACAATGACCACGAGTGCTGCGAGAGGGTGGTCATCAACATAGCCGGCCTTCGGTTTGAGACACAGTTGAAAACTCTTTCCCAGTTTCCAGAGACGTTACTGGGCAACCCCAAAAAGCGGATGCGGTACTTTGACCCCCTGAGAAACGAATACTTTTTTGACAGAAATCGCCCCAGCTTTGATGCCATTCTGTATTACTACCAGTCTGGGGGGCGACTGAGAAGGCCAGTGAATGTCCCTTTGGATATGTTCTCGGAAGAAATCAAGTTTTACGAGCTGGGAGTGGATGCGATGGAGAGGTTCCGTGAGGATGAGGGTTTTATCAGGGAGGAAGAGCGTCCTTTACCTGAGAAGGAGTTCCAGCGCCAGATCTGGCTCCTCTTTGAGCACCCAGAAAGCTCGGGCACCGCCAGAGGGATTGCCATCGTGTCTGTGATGGTAATCCTGATTTCAATAGTCATATTTTGTTTAGAAACTTTGCCACAATTGAAAGAGGACCCAATGGGCCGTTTCCAGAAAGTGGGGAACACTACTATTTATTACAAACCAAATATCCTCACTGACCCCTTCTTTGTCATTGAGACTCTCTGTATAATCTGGTTCTCTTTTGAGTTGATAGTACGCTTTATGGCATGCCCAAGCAAACCGGCCTTCTTCAAGAACATGATGAACATGATCGACATCGTTGCCATCATCCCTTATTTCATCACACTTGGCACCGAGCTGGCTGAAGACCCAGACAACGAGGGGGTAGGGGAGCAAGCAACATCTCTGGCCATACTCAGGGTGATCCGTCTGGTCAGAGTGTTTCGAATCTTCAAGCTGTCACGACACTCCAAAGGACTCCAGATTCTAGGGCAGACCCTCAAGGCCAGCATGAGAGAGCTGGGATTGTTGATCTTCTTTCTGTTCATTGGAGTCATCTTGTTCTCCAGTGCCGTTTACTTTGCCGAGGCAGAGGAGCAAGGTTCCTACTTTGGCAGCATCCCAGATGCATTCTGGTGGGCTGTCGTGTCTATGACAACTGTGGGCTATGGGGACATGGTCCCCGTCACTATTGGGGGAAAGATTGTTGGATCGCTGTGCGCCATCGCTGGAGTGTTGACAATTGCTCTCCCAGTGCCTGTCATCGTGTCCAACTTCAACTACTTCTACCACAGAGAGACCGAGGGAGAGGAGCAGGCCCAGCTGCTCAACGTCAGCAATCCCAACATCACCTCTGAAACCAACTCCAGCCGCCGCAGCTCGTCTACCGTCAGCAAGTCAGAGTACATGGAGATTGACGGTGATATCAACAATAGCATCGACAATTTTAGGGAGGCAAACCTTAGAACTGGCAATTGCACTATAGCCAATCAAAACTGTGTAAATAAAAGCAAGCTTCTTACAGATGTTTAGACACCAATAAGGAACTTTAAGATCTCTATTGGACTGTCATATGTGGAGTAGAACACAAGTTAAGAATGCTTCATTTATCTCCCCAAAGCACTCCAAGACATTAGATTTACAACTATGCTCAGCTATACAGAAAGAAAACAGAAAAAAACATAGCTGTTAAAGTATATGCCATGTAGATAGAATAATTAATTCTACTGATCCTACAAATATATAGTTATATCCATTATTACATATACACAGCTCCCGGAGGACGCAGAGCACACCCTGTCTCATCAGACGACAGCGTGACAATTAAAATTTTATGCATGGAGTACAGATAACATTTAAGCAAGTTGCACAATGCACCAGAAATGTCTGCAGACATGCAAGCCTCTGCAGGCAAACGGTAACAGCCAAGAAGTTAGACCATCTCCCTCTTCTACCTTCTCTCCTCCCCTCCTCATCTTCTCTCCTCTCTTCCCTGCAAAGGATCTACTACTCAGCAAAGCACCTTATAGGAGGAAGACTGATCTCTCTTGTTTGGATGTAAACAGATGGCGATCTGCTTGCTTCATGGACATCTGCAATGCTGCTGTTTTCCAGCAGTTGCTGTAATTGTGTTATCACCAAGTGATTCAATGCCATGCCCTTTAGATGCTACACAGCACAACGATAAAAGTGAGCTTCACACAAGCATGATTTAGAGACTTTCCATTTTGATATTGGCATGCATGAGACATATGTCACATACTGGAAAGGATGTTCTTTTGGATATCTGCTGCCATCTTCCTCCCTCTCATATGTTTTCATACTGAGTGCACTGGATGAGTTGTTAAATTAGAAATGCTAATCATTTAGAAGCATAGAAATTGAATGTTAAATCTTAAGGGAACAGTACATAAATGAGATCATAGCATGAAAAAAGTAACCTGCATTATGGCCTATCCACTAAGGTACTTTTGTATCCTGGTATATTTAATGCATGACATGAGTATACAGCTTGTTGCAATTCAAGCACTCTGCAGTATCCCTGTCTTCAGGGCAACTGGCTAAATCTAAAATCTGGGTGTTTCTGAATTGTGATCAATTATATCCAACGCCACCACGAGGATGCAAAGTTTCTCATTTAAAAGTAGGCAAAGAAACTGAATAAGTAATATCAAAAATACATATAATCATAATAGGCACCAGTTACAGTGTTAGTCAATAGTGCAGTGCATGGACCTTCTTTGAACAAGTTAACATAATTTTAGTCATGCTTCCATCTCCACGTCTGATTTTAGTATGTTTTCATGTTAATCCAATGAAAAAGGATCAGTACAAACTCATACTTGTGAGAATTATTCTGACATTAGTTGCCAGTGCCTTTTTTCCCTTCCACCAACAGGACCAGTGAAAGTGCCTCAGTGTACAATGGTATACATGTGTGGTTGAATGGAGTTGGCCTTAGTGAGGAAGCAGTGTTAGCATGATAGGGGTGGAGCCAGATGAGTAAAGTACAAACAGCAGAAGGTAACCGCGGTCGAAAAAGAAGAAAAAAGTACAAAAGATGCTCCATGCTGTCACGCACAACCAGGTTTTCATGCTGTCATGCACTTAATTATGCCCATAGGCAGCAATGTAATGTATTCTGCATGTTTACCATTCCAACGTGAAAAAGGGAATCTCTGGTTTTCACCATTTTGTTCATGCCTATCGTTTTACGTTGTGCACCATGCATCCTTTCAGGGTCTCTACCTCAGCGAGGTCATTGCAAACTTGCTGCAGAGCTGCAAGCTTCAATGCAGGGCTTCCTATCCCATGATGCAAAATAGGACCTTAAGTGTAAAACTGCAGTCATGCAATATTGAATGTGAGAGTCCCAAAGCATAGCCTTTACACAAGCACTTACATGTAGGGCAGACCACAGCCTTGCTCCTTTTTTCACATAAAGCTGCGCACAATCAGGATGTTAATTTGTAAAGAGTTTGCAGACATGACTTGACTCTTCCTGACAGAAACAGTGCCATGTCAAGTTAGAGCTGTGTCACAGGAAAACACCTCAATGTGTTTAGGCACATCTGTGTGAACTGCAACAACAACAGATAAAGAGATCAATAGTCACATAAATCTGTCATATTGCAGATAGGGGCATTATCAGGCACACTAAAATGCAGCCCATCTTTTTGCACAATAGCTTCATTGTGTTTGCTTGGACTTTTTCATACCTGCAAGATTTCTTTTCACTGTGCTTGCACATTTTCATAAATATATTTCCTCAGCATATTGCAGGAGAACTGCAGATAGTTTGGGACTTAATGTAACAACTACTTGAAAATCTCCAGCTACTGTGCATTACTCTACACTCAGTACTGGGATGAATTCACCCAAATGATATGTTTTGTACTTAAGTATATTCTTTTTTTTCCAAGTATTATGATTCAGCACTCTCCTGACAAGATACTGTATGAAAAAAAAAAATCACTGCAGTGCTACATGAATGTCACAGTGGTTTCTGTTGGTGCAATGGCCATCCTTTGTGGTGCTGGTACAAGCCTACTACTGCTGTCTTGTTACCACAACATTTCATCTGAAGCTAAAGTGAACCTTAGCTAAATGTTTAGGCAAAAAAACAAGATTTTCCATTTAAAACATATTCTTGCAAACTCCTATGTTAATGATAGCTGATTAGAGTTGTTTGTGATTTTGTTTGGAACTGATCTTTGTACTGTAATCCTGCAGGAAATCTGCCTCAGGCAAAAGTAAATATGTTACATGTCAGAAAACAAAACTAAAGAAAAAACTAGTACAGTTAAACACATACCATTAGATACTAATTATAATGATATACAGATATATAAATATATATATATATAAATAAAATCTGCATACATTATTTGTTATGATTATGTGGGTTTGTTTGAAATGTGAGGGAATGATCATGTAAATGATACTCTTCATCATAACAGTGAGGGCAGGTTTGGATGGTGCTATCCATTAAATGACTCTATCAGACACGTGCGTTCTTAACAGCAATAGAAACTCTGCTCGTAAAACTTTTGTTGTAAGAAAATTAAAAATAAAAAAGAAACCGAAATGTGCAGGAGACGCTCTGATAACCTGTCCGATACTCGCAACAGGGCTACTCGTGTACCAACCTCTGTCTGTTCTGGGGAGTCTGTGACATCACTAGATGTAGAAGCTGATATTTTGCTTTGATGAAATGTTGAAAAAAACCAAACTAAGAAATCTGGGGTTAGATAAAATGCTGCTAATGTTTTGATAGACCCCACAAAGAAGAGATTGTCTAACTCCAGAGAGATTGTTTAGATGTTTGAGAAAATATGATAAAAAAAAGCCTCAGTTGTTTCACATATATTTTTTTAACTCACCGTTATATGCTTCCAGAAATACATGTAAGCAAATAAAAAAAGACTAAATTTATCCCATTTAGAAAAAATGAACTGTCATACAAAGAAAAATGTTGTTTAGCTATAATAACTTAGAGAGAATCAACGTCTATATAATGCAGTTACATAATGAAAACAAGCCTAATGTGTGTTCTTAATTTAAATTTATTCAGTTTTGTTTGTTTGTGGTGGCACTGTAACCTAAGTGGTTTAGGACAAACATGCCTTACAATGGAATATAAAAACAATGTTCCTCAAGCAAGCCATGAAAAACTGCGGCATAATGGTCACTTATAAAGTTCTTAATGATGTGAACTATAACATGGTTTGTGATTTTAGTTAAAAAAAAAAAAAACTAAATCCAGAACTCATTCCTGTTCACATTTTTTCTTCCAATCCCTTCTGCTGAAACTTCTGCTACGGTGCATCTCTACAGAAACCTACTGATCGCAAAAACAAGAACAAAAACACGCATGGGCCATGGAAGACTGCATGAGCTTTGCCTTTCAAGCTGCAGATCAACTATTAAACAGTTGCATCATTTCAAAAAGAAACCCTTGCTTTCATCTGCACCCAGGAGGAGTTTTTTCTGAAGCTTGTCCTTTGCTGGATTTCGTTAGAGGTGACAGCATCACCGAGCCGGTGCCGGGCATCTGAGCCGTGCTCACCGACTCCGTGTGAAGTCCAGGTTATGCTTGCTGGGCTCTGAATGTGAGCGAGGACAACAAGGGCTAGTTTCTTAGACTCTAATCCAGATCTGAAATGCTCTCTCTGCTAACATACGCCCACTCTTATCTTACTCCAGACTGTAGTGAAATGTGGGAAACATGCCCACATGTGCCGTATACAATCCTCTGTGCACGTTTCAGTGTTTTTGGCAGTCATGTTGCTGGACTGCTCCTCCTGCTGAGGAGTCAATCAATGGGATCGAATGTTGTAATGGTGTGTACCATGTTTAGAAATTCCTGTTTGTATCAGAAATGTGACAGCTATGACTTTATTTCCTGTCAAGAATGCACATTTACCTGCTGGTTGGGAAACTGGGCCTCTTTGGAGCAAAGCGCTGAAGGACTGTTGAACTCTTTTTGCTCTTCTTTTCATCCTCATGCAAGCCAAACTCGTTCTGCGTTATCTAATCCAGCCGTCATTCTCCTGTTGTGTTTACTGAGGATTATGCTACTATGTGTTCAGTTTGTCAAATCATGACGAAGGCATGATCTGTGATCTATGCAAGGGTTATTTGTGTTTTCTTTGTTTTACCACCTATGATTTAACCAAACATTAACTTCAATAAATTTTTAAGGATCTGCTGGTGTATGCTTATTTTAGCATGGGGTTTGTTGGGGTGTGTGTCTGCACCACAGACTTGCACAAAAGAACAAATGAGTGATTCCATCTCCTATACTAAGCCTTCACAGTGTGGCACCAACAGCAGAAATATGCTGCAGTGTTAGAAAACTTGAGGTGTTCATCCGCTGTTTCCTCTCACTGAAACCATTAACAGTGATTCATGGGGCTAAGGTAATGGTTCCACACTAATCCTCTTGTTCCATGAGGGGACCACTCACCTCTGTCACTCCCTGCTACTTGTTTCACACTTCAGATGTGCCTTAAGAGCTCCCTTTTCTCCCTCTCTCTCTCTGCTCACTATCTTTGGCAATTAAATCAGAGTGAAGGTTGAATTTCTTATATTATGACAGTGAAAATAATTATAAAAGTCAAAAGTTATGTCCTCAAAATGTTTAAGTAGCTCACATCAGAGCAACTCAAACATGATACAGCACCTCATTTTGGCTATATGATATTAATTAGGACCTAATATCAGCTGTTATTTTGACTGATTGGCTGTTAAACATGAGGAAATTCTCCAGTAAATATATAAGTGACTGGTTTTACATTTACACTTATTTTTACTGCTGAGTTTCAAGCATGTTGTTTAAAAGAAGCAGAAATAAATGCAGGTAAACCCAAACTGTTCATATGAAATAAAAACCTTATAGAAGCTCATGAGAACTGCTTTTGGCAACAGAGACACGTCCATGTTTCTTCAGCCATTCATGAACTGATGGACCTTTCTCACACATTTTTATTGCTTTGAATTTAAACTCCTGTCAGTGTGTGGGAGACCAGTTCGCACTGGCATTTCTTGTCGCTCTGCAGGTAAACTGTGAGATGTGAATCAGTTCATCCTTCCCCTTTGAGCGGCTCTGTCTCTGACTGCTTCTCTGCTTAAGATTCACAACCTTCTTTATATTTCTGACACTAATTTTGTTCTAAAACTGCCGTCATCTCCTGACATCTCCCTTTGCATCCCAGGCTTCCAGCAACAGCCGTTAAAATGTTGTCTCTTCCAGCTCTATTTGACTATAACTGAGTAAACCAATCAACCACAATCCTGAGGCTAATTTTAGTGCTCATCTTTCCTGCTCCTTTCTGCTAATAGTGGCATGTCCCTTGGCTTTCACCCACAAAGTCCTTCTTGGTTTAATGTGCAGTGTATGATAATGGCTGAAGGTCAGCCGGAAATAATTATGTTTTCTCCACGTCGGCCATGAACCTTTGAGAAACACACCCGGGTCATGAACTGTAAAATATACATATATAAACTTTTAACAAGAGGAATTTCTCTGATAATTGCTTGGAATCAGTTTTCTAGAAATCCTTGGCGATGGGATGTTTGAAAGCATGTTTCCTTTCAAGGAGAGACACGTGTTTGAAACTATAAGCTAATGTCTGCATCTCCTCCATCTGATGACCTGTGATGCAAGTCTTCATGCAGTCTGCTCCTCCTGGCCACCGGTCACAGGATGATGTGTTTTAGAGCAGGCCCTTTGTGATGCTGGCTTTCCAGAATAGCTATAAGCGAAGGCGTGAGTGTGAGCTTCAAAGGGTAAGTGAAATTGTTTAAAATGTCTGAGTTGTATGAAATCCTTTTAGCTCATATTTTAGCTGAGTGAAAAGTCAGCTAAAGAGCGAACTGTACTTTGTGTTAATTGTTTCTTTAAAAAACAAATGTATGCATGTATGATCCATGTATTCATAAGCTCTAAGAAATCCTGATTAACTCACAAAAGCTACCAGAGTTTGTATTTAGCAACACTTTACACATTGTGTGCAAAGAAAATCCCTTGACTGGCTGGTTATTCACTCACTTATTTGCTAATCCTAACTAGTTAGTTGGACATAACTTCCAACTAATAAAAAAAATCAAACATGAAACTTTGACTCTTTTTTTAATATAAAGAAGGAAAAGCCTCAAAAGCTTCATTTGTCCATCTCTAGACATGTTTAAACAATTTAACTATTTTTTGTCCTTATAAATTAAAAAAAAGTCGAAAAGTTTCGATAAAACAATCATTCAGGTTTGGCCGAGTCCATCAGATAAAGCAGACGTGCAGATGTGGATGATCCTGGTGGAGAAAGTTCCAACCATTCACCAAACCAGCTGTTTTTAATGAGCACAGGTTAAGCAGGTGTTTATCTGCTGCAACACACCTGCCTCAAGTCAGTGGGGAATTAGCAGAGTTGTTACGTCTGATGTGTGTCCTAACGCTGACCGCATGGCCCAAAACCTGTTTTAGAGAATAAAACCAAAACAAAAACTATTTATTATTTGTTTGTTTTTATGTGCATCTTTGCTTTAAGTGAAGAAAATTCAAACCTCTGTTTCCAGCTAAAATGTCACTTTACTAATTTGCTTAACTATATTTAAAAAATGTTAATATATCCTAGATAATATCTGCAACAGGAATAAAATTGTTTGAAAAAAGCAAAGAAAGGTTTCTGTAATCAGCAGATTACCTGGTGACAGGTGAGGGTGTCAGGGTTAGCTATAAAAGGAGAAGCCAACAAAGGCTTGGGTCTTTCCATGAAGTGATGGTTAGTGATTCACCTATTTTTGCCAATAAAATCAATCAGTTAAACATTTTAAGGCAAAATTACAGAGGAATTAAAGCCTCGGGATGCGTTACAGGTGAATGTGTACAACCTTCAGCTCTTCATATGAAATGACAGGAGGTCAGGAATATTTTTCAAAATCATTGTGACCTTAAAAACTGCATCATTTAAAGCAAATATATATTGTTTTGGTGCCGTCTCTTTAAATGTAGATGAGGCCTGTTAAGCACCGCCCCCTCCAAGTTACAGGAAGTTCTGCCATGTTTGTAGCTTGAAAGCAGCTATATGCTAATCTCCCAGCAGAGAAACATTTTATTGGCAAGTTTTTTAAAGATACATGTGCAGCATCAGGAGGGAATACATTTGTATTTTCTACATTCCTAAACACCTAGATGTGCACAAAACGTGTATTCAAGGGCTAAAAACAAGAATTTTGCATTGTATATATCCCGTTTAAAATTGTTGGAACATTTATAATGGGCACTCCTGCCCTGATCTCCTCAGAGAAAAACTGGCATGGTAGATGAAAAAGCTGAATTTTCATTTTACATTCAATACGTAAAACCGTTGGAGCAAAAATCCAGTGTTTATGTTGGTTTAGGGGTACATCGGTGTTCCCAGCACATATGGCTGATAAAGATGTGCAGCAAGGCAGGTTGGATATACTTCCGTGATATATATACATATATATATATATATATACATATACACATATATATACATATACACA